>JBCJKH010023866.1:0-21877 GCA_039877255.1 Loriculus beryllinus | reverse complement strand
GTGCCCAGAGAAGCTGTGGCTGCCCCATCCCTGGCAGTGTTCAAGGCCAGGTTGGACACAGGGGTTGGAGCAACCTCATCTAATGGAAGGGGTCCCTGCCTGTGGCAGGGGTTGGTGCTGGAGGAGCTTTAAGATCCCTTCAACCCAAACCAGGCTGGAGTTCTGTGGTGCATCAGGGTCACGGGCAAAGCCCTTTCTGTTTCTACATCCCATTTACAATGAGGGAGGCCGTTCCTCCCAGTCACCCTGACACAGGGCAAAGCCAGAAATAGGACCTGCATCCTGCCAGACTCAGTCTTGAGCTTTCACCCCGAGGCTCTACTGACTTGAAGAATTCAAGTAGGTACAGAATCACAGAATGGTTTGGGTTGAAGGGGACCTTAAATCTCATGCAGTTCCAACCCATTGCCACGGACAAGATGCCTCACACTAGACCAGGTCATCCAAGGCTCTGTCCAACCTGGCCTTGAGCACTGTCAAGGATGGGGCATTTACCACTTCTTTGGGAAACCTGTGCGAGCGCCTCAGCACCTTCGCAGTAAAGAAAGTGCTTACATGAAGCTCCTGATCAGGGTATCTCATCTCTGGTACTGCCCAGAGGCAGAAAACTCCTTTAATAACATCCTGCTCCAGCCCCATCCCAAACCATTTCCCCATGAGCAAAGCTGCGAGAAGAGGGCCACTGAGACCAAGCAAAACGCAGCATCCTCTTCCTACCTGTGGCTTGACATCATCCTCATCCTTGTAGTAGTAAAGCTGCTGTCCCTTGAGCACGAAGTAACGCTGCTGCCAGTTCTTGACGATGGAGCGCTGCTTCTTAAGCCAGCCGTCCTTCAGGGGCCGCTGCAGCGCGCTGGGGGCACCCGGCCCGGCTCCCGCTGCATCCCCGCTCATCACGCTCCTGGACCGCGCTGCCAGGGAAGGAGATTGATGGGGACACACGCAAAGGACGAGGCACCTGCAGCACTGAGACTGATGGGGACACACGCAAGGGACAAGGCACCAGCAACCCCCGAGGCTGAGGGATGCTCCAGCAGCGAGCGCGGCTCTGCCCCTCCGAGCGGGGTGGCTGCAGGGTTTAAAGGAAGTGGCTGCAGTATCTGCGAGCGGGCGCTTCCTTTTCCTGCGTGGGGGGAATCGTCGTGCAAGCGAGAAGAAAACCATCAGGGGTTGTTTCATGGTGCGGGTGTTTTCCTTACAGCCACCCCAAAGAGCCTGCAGCAGCGCCGTGAGCTGGCCCGACTTGGAAAGAAACCGGTTGGAAGATGTGGTTTTGGTAGGGAAGAGCTTTGCCTCGTGCTTCCATGGGCAGCTCTCACACAATGGGAGTGGAAAGTCTCTGAAGAAGTGCAGTGTGGATTCAGAGCATCCTGTCCTCTCCATATCGCCACTGAGGGACCAGCACCACGGGTCTGTGGCATCTCTAAATGCTTCTGTGAGAGGGATCGTGTCCTGCTTGGGAGGGAACGTTTCCAGAAGGGATTCTTGCCTTTGGAACTCTGCAGGACCCCAGTGCCAATGTAGCTGAGCAGAGTTAGCATCTACAGTCATGGGGGAAACCCAATGACTGCAGTGGAATTCAGCCTCACATCTGGAGGTGATGTAGGGCATCTCCCACACATCTGGAGGTGATGTAGGGCATCTCCCGCACATCTGGAGGTGATGCAGGGCATCTCCTGAGGTCCTACATCTCCCTGCTAACACAGAGCTGGTGGCACCTGGCTGAGTCCCATAATGCAGAGAGTGGAGCTGGATTCAGCCCCCTGAGCCCAGCAGCATTTGCTGGCAGAGGACATTCAGGCTGAGCTGGGAGGGAAGCGTTGTGCAATGCTGTGGGATGGGGGAAGCTGCAGCAGGCCCATATCTCTGCTCCCAGAAGCCAGAGCTGGGCAGCAAAGCAGAAAGCTGCAGAAGCTGTGGTAGATATGAGTGTCAGTGAATCCTGGACCTGAGTGCAAAGGACATGCTTAAACGAGGAGGAAAGTCACCCACTGCTGCCTTGTGATGCACAGACACCCATAGGGAGCGTGAGCCTGCAAAGCACCCAGTGCCCAGTTGCTTCTGAGGTTCAGGATCATGCCCAGCTTCCCCTTCTGAATCCCCCTGGAGCAAGACACTCTTGCCTTGGTCCTGCAGAGCCAGGCTTGGGTAGAGCACTCTGACCTCATCTCAACACCTCAAACCTATCACAGGATGCAGATCCCTTACCCAAAACCCAACAAGGATGTGGATCTAAAAGTCACCCTTCCAAGTGCACTGAGGATGCTGCTTGTGCCTCAGTGCGTGCTGATGCGGGATGGATGCCCACTGCAGAGGATGCGGTTGTAAGAATGGGATTTTCTAGCTGCTTCCCTTGAAAAATGCTGGTGCTGGGAATTACCCTGATGCAGAAACCAAAGCGGGGTTCCCAGATTGCACCTCAAGCTCCGGGCAGCCTCTTTGTTCTTTGCCAAAACATCTGCATTTACCCAAAGCCCACAAGTGCTCATATGAATCTCAGCGAACCACTCAGGAGCAGCATCGCTCCTCCCTGTACATCGTGTTCCTTCATGTCCTGTGGCTGCTGCCAGCTCCTCAGGGATGAGGACTTCTGGGAATGATGTGCAGCTGCTGGGAGCAGCGATGCTGCAGGGTGCAGGGCACAGAAAGCACAGCCCATCACCAAAGAGCAAATCCCAAATGGATTGGCCCCATTCTGCAGAAAGCAGCTCTCCCGTGATCCAGCACTCTGATGCCTTCCCAAATCCTATCCCATCACAGGGCCTCCTCTCAGTGAAGCAGAGATGCTGATAATCACTGATACCACTCACATTTGCAGAGTGAGGGCTCTGCACCAAGCACGAATATCCACCAGGTATATCTTTATTGCAAAGATACGTATTACAAAGTAATTACAGATATATACAGCAATTACAGACATATATTACAAAGTGAAGCTGTTGTAACGTAGCTCACATCCTGATGGGTGGAAATCAGGGATGTCTCCATCCCATCCATCCCAAAATTTCCTTCCCCACATGGCTCAGCCCAGCCCAGCAGCCCTGCTATTGCAGTGGCACGAGATGTGGAAAGAGAAATCATGTCTTATGTAAAAGGCAATGGTTTACTGCCCCTTATTGCAGACACCAACCTCCCTCTAAGCCAGCCACGGCTGCATCAGGGCTCTGCACCATGGAAAGGAATCACCCCATCAGTCTGCTACCCAGGGATTCCTCCTGCCTTAAGCTTAAATTGCCTGGTCCTTGCAGGAAATCAGCTTTCTCTCTCCCTCTGTGTAAGGGGTGTGCATTTCATTGGGTCCCCTTTCTTTAGCATTAGCCAAAGACTCAGAGCACACCTGGAGGCTTAGCCACGGCTTAGCCATGTCCATGCACAGTGTGAACACACAGATGCATGCTCCTGCTGCGTGAGGCAGCTCTCCCTGCCATCCACATAGGTTTGGATGTGAGGCTTGGGCTCATTTAAGGCCCAAATAGGAGTTTACAGGCTCCTTCTTACCCAAAAGCCATGCCTATGGCAGGGCTCATGCAGAGCATGGGGAGGAGCTGCCCTGGGAGCTCAGCTTTCACCAGGATGGTCCAGCCTTTGCAATCATCTCCTTCATCACCACATCCCTGCCACACTTGGCTCCTCCTTGTCACCCTCATGGGGCAGAAAAGCAAATGTGGTGCCTCCCAAAGCATTTCCTGTGGTAACAGCCTCTGAAGTGAGTGTTTCCTCCAAAACATCCTCACTCCCCCTCCAGCCATGGGGACTCCAAAGCATGAACACAGGAGGAATTCCCACCATGGTACCCACATCAAAAGCCTTGCCTTGGGCAAGAGCCCTCCCTGCCATCTCCTTTGCTCCTGCCCCATGGAAGGGATGTTGGGTATTGCAAAAGCAAAAGTGCCACAAGAATCCTAGAACCAACGGGCTTGGAAAAGACCTTTCCAGCTCATCAAGTCCAACCCTTCTGCAATGAGCATCACAAATGGCATCTCCTTCATTGAACTGAAGAACTTTGTGAGGAAGAGCTGTCCTGGGGCCTCCAAAAGCTGCTTGTGCCATCACCATGGCCCAGAGTGAGGAGGGGGAAGTGTCCTGAAGCCAGAAGGAGCCAGCAAGGGTGACTACTGTGCAGATACTTTCCACAAGCAAGTCACATCCCTACTGTACCCCTATAGACAGTAGTGGCCGGTCCCCAGCCCCAAAGCAAGAGAAGAGCCCAGCTGCAGATGGGATTTAGCCATTGCTCCATAACCTCAGTGCAAAACAATATTAATAACCCTAAAAATGGGCAATGCAGAAATCCAGGATGCTTCTGTGATAACTACATGGGGATTTCTCCACTATTGTCCTGCAGGCCGATGAATGCAGATGATGGCACTGCCTGAGGGCTCCATCCTGAATGCCTCATCCCTGGCAGTGTTCAAGGCCAGGTTGGACACAGGGGCTTGGAGCAAGCTTCTCCAGTGGAAGAGGTCCCTGCATATGTCAGGAGGCTGGAATTGGATGAGCTTTAAGGTCCCTTCAACCCAAACCATTCTAGGATTGAATGAAAGCTCCTGGGCTACCCAGGGGCTCATCCTGTGCACAGCCGAGCCCAAGGGGACTCTTCATTTAGGGCCTTGTGTGAGGTGAAGCTTTGACCACCCCAATGAAAACAGCTTCAGATAGAATTCCAAATTGCCCTTAGCAGGACAATCCAGCCAGGATGACATTCCAAGCTGATGCAAAGCATAAGGAGGAAGAGCTCTGTGTCCTAGCCATGGTTTGGCCAGTGCCAGGAGCATAGATTGCCCCAGCACATGCACAAGGTTGGGCTCATGCACCCCTTCCTCAATCACAGCATCCTCGCCACTGAGGATGCTTGACCTCAAAGCAGGCCCTGCTCCTGTTGTATATTCTGGCCAAGGAACCTGCCATCAGGCTCAGAGGTGTTCCCGAGCGGGTTTTAAGCTGGAGCCATGAGCAGAAGCAGGAGATGAGCCAGGGAATGAGGCAGTGAAGCTGTCCCACAGCACAGAGCCCCACATGGGGCTCTTCACCACCAGCGAGAGGAAACCAATGACGTTGGCGTGGGAGAAGAAACCTGAGCAAGGGCGAGATTGCTTCCTCCAGCCTGCACCACAAGGCTTGCACCAGCAGAAAGAACCCATGTGGTTGAGATCCCCCCAAACCTGGGTTAAGGGTGGGCAGCAGCCCCATGATACCTCGTCCCTCCATTCCCCACCCTACCAAGGCAGCCCCAGCACACAGCATCCCTCTGTGACAGCTTTGCAAACCACCTCATTTGCTGTCCCAAAAGTAGCTGGAGGCCAGAAATGGGTTTGAGTCAGGGCCATAGCCAGAACTGCAGCTGGGTTTGGCCACAAGCACCCATCAGACCCCAGATGGCTGAAGCAGGAACAGAAGAGCATAAAGAAACCCGGTACCTATTTTTGCAGCGTCCATTTTGAGGTTGAAATCCCAGTTCCGTGGCAGCTTGAGGGACATTCTGGACCAGGAAAGGCTTTTTCTTCCTTAAGAGGGGGGGCCTTGCTTAGGAGACAGGCGGAAACAAAGCCCTGAGGTCCTATGGGGACCCCGCAGCAAGAGCAGCAGCTCAGCAAGGGTTGATTTGCCAACGTGCTTCCTCTTCCCTCCTCTGCGGGCGGCTCGGAACAACCCATAAAAGTACCTTCCTGCCCTGCTCTCCTCTGAAGCTCCTCTCTGCCTTCCCAATGATGCCGAGGTGATGCCACCTTTTCTGTCCCCTTCTTTGGTGGATGCAGGGATGCGTGGCCCCAGCCTGCGCCCTGCCCCGTGCTGTGCTCTGCTCCTTGCATTTGAGGAAGTAGGTGTTTTCCTCGGTGCAGCAGCAAACTGCTCCCAGCCCAGCATGGAGCTTTGGGATGTGTCGTGCTCAGCAGCAAAGCAGGACAGAGCATGGCCTGGATGGCAGCTCTGAATGTCTTGGTGCATCCCTGTGGTGCATGGGTGTCTTTTGCACTTCTTATTGCAGCTGCTTAAGGCTGATTTAAGGTTTTTACACCCACTTTGTAACGGTGCTATGAGCAGAAGAGGGATGAAAGGGCTCTTAAAGGAAAGGCTGTGGGTATCAGAGCACTGATGGTCCAAGTGATGTGGGCACAGACCCCACCAGGGTCAAGCAAAGCCTCTTTCCCTGCTGACAACAGCGAGTGTATCCTGTTCCTAAATGTTATCTAGTGGTGGTTTTCCACAAAAGAAATGGCTGTGCAGCTGCAAATGTGATGAGGCTGGGATGCAGCTCTTGAGACCCGGGATAACTGCAATGTGGCACTCACAAACACCCCAATGGAACAGAAAGCAGCGTGCCCTGAAGGCTTAATGGAGACCTCCATCCCATTCCCCCCCCATGCTGGGAAAGGCCAGGCCCTGTGCAGAGGGAAGTTGCTGTGAACAGAAGCAGAAACAGGGACTTGGGGAGCGCAGGGGCTGACAGAGGCCACTGGTTCCCGTTCGGGTTTGCAGCCCAGCCGCTCACAAAGGCTTTGCTCTTGGTGCTGCAGCACGAATTGAGGATGTGGCTCTCGGGGTCACAGCACAGCCAGGGTGGACCCTGGTGGGTTAATCCCAGCTGAGGAATGGATCTGTTGCTTCGGGCACTGAGTGGAGCCAGCTCAGAGATCCCCCGCTCACATATTCCACTGCTGGGCGGCTATAGAGAATGTGATGCTGTGGGAAGTGGTGCTGGCGCAATGGAACAGCCCAAGCCTGAACCACATTAACCCAAATACCCTGCTCTGGACCCAAACTGCCTGATTTAGCTCAGTTTTTGCTGTAGTCCAAGCAGAAAGCCCTGAATTAAACACTTTTCCTCTGATTTCTAATACCTGCTGTAGGGACTCGTGTTTCAAGCCTACCTTTCTCTTCAACCTCTTTCTTACACAGCAGAGATTGTGAAGAGCTTTTCCCCACCTGCCTGTGTGAACAGGATGTCACGTGGCACTTTCCCCTCCTCTAGAAAGAGAACAGCAAGTAGTTTAGATCAAATTCATGCATTTCAGCTCCAACCACAACAGCTCAGCCCAAACCAACCCTTCACAAACACCCAGAGTGCTCTTCCGGCTGCCCCATAGATGCTCCTATCTGGTTGCTGCCTCCATCAGTGGGAAAGGACATCACAACACTGGGGTGTTTTCTTAGCAGTCAAGCCAGGCAGCCTGCTCCTGAACCAAATGCCCCAGGGGAACTTTGAAAGAGCAAATCTCAGCCCATAAGGATGGTTGTTTTACAGCCCTCCTCTATCACGGTCTCATGGAAGATGTGTCTGAACAAAGACCTGCTTGCACCAAGGCAGCCCTGGGTTAAGGTTTACTGTGGGTTCTGGGTCTGGAGCTCAGCTCACACCAAGATTCCCACTGGGAATCTGTAATTTTCAATGTTTGAGTTCATTACATTGGCACAAAATGGGAAGAAATAAGGAGGGATCTTCCAGAACAGAGTGCTCAGAGAAGCTGCCCCATCCCTGGCAGTGTTCAAGGCCAGGTTGGACACAGGGGCTTGGAGCAAGCTGCTCCAGGGGAAGGGGTCCCTGCCCGTGGCAGGGGTTGGAACTGGAGGAGCTTTAAGGTCCTTTCACCCCAAACTATGCTGTGAAGCTATGATTCAGCTGAAACGGAAGCAGCAATGCTGATAGCCTCTGGGGCTGATGTGTCAGATGATGTGCGTGACTCACTGCAAGGCAGTTGCTGATAGATCTAGCACAAACAGATCTTACAAGACCTCTCAGCATCTCATTGCTTCAATAGCATGGTGCTGCTCAGCAGCTTCCTACTTAACCTGCACACTCCTCCTTGGGTGATGTGTAAGAACACAAGAGTTGGGGCTCTAGAGTAATGCTGTAGAGAGAGGGCAGCACATTTGGTTGTTGATGGAGGATTAAGTTATCTGAATATGCCCACCCAGCGTGACAGGAAGCAGAAAGAAGGCTACTGCTGGGTTGGGTTTGGCTTAGCTGATAAGTCAAACCCACTCAAAATAACACAGGATCTAAAATTAGTGCTGCTCTAACCACACACGAAAGGAGAAACGGCTGAAATGAAGCTGTAATTGATGCGAGGTGGAACTCCAGCAGCTTTCCACATTCTCAGTGAAAGCTTTAGGGTAAAACAGGCTCAGCTGCAGGAGGCAGCAGAGGCAGCAGAGGCAACACCTCCCTCATCTTTGATCATTCTATGATCATCTCTGATCATAGAATGGCTTGGGTTGGAAAGGACCTTAAGATCACCCAATTCCAACCCCCTGCCATGGGCAGGGACACCTCCCACTAGAGCAGGCTGCTCCAAGCCCCATCCAACCTGACTTGTGTGTTCAGCCCATCTTCAGCCTTCACATCTGTCTTTGCCACAACCAAGTCTGCTCTTAGGAACAAGAGCTACAGGGCAAGGAATGGTGGAACCTGAGTTTAAAACAGACCCATCTGCTTCGCAGAACAAGAGGCTTTCAGCATCTCCCACATAGCACTGAATAAAACACTACAGATAATGGAACTTATATTTATTTAACAGTAACACATAGTATATAAATAGGGTAAATACTTTAAAATATACAATATATCACATTTGGACATTCGGTCAAAGAAAGGCAACTCTACAGGTGTAGCTAAACCATGAATCAAAAGAACAGTGCACAGAGAAAGAAGCAGATGTAGAAACACATCAGGGCTGGAGAACAAGAGCACATCAAGATTACAGCAGTACAAATGCAACTCTGGGGCTGGTTACAGAGGGCAGGAACCACAGGACCTTTCATACCATGCTCTTTGGGACACGATGCTCTCCAGTCCCTCGGAAGGTCTCTATGGGCCGTATGGATGCTCCCCACACAGCTTTGCCCTCCTCCTGTTATACAGAGCTGGTTAGAGGAGGCAGGGGAAGGAAGAGATGCCAAGATCCCATCACAACCATGCCCAGGGAGACTGGCTGCACACATCAGAAACAGGACACAGCCCTTGGAACATAAGAAACTGGCATTTCACAGCCTACTGCCAAGCATTAGCTGATGCTATGGGATTTCCAGCAGCACAGGGTATCAAGAATCCAATGCAACAGCTTGGGATCAGTGTCAGCAGACTTCTGAGCCATCACCCTGAAGAATCTCTAACACAAGCTGATCAGTGGTGGACACGACCCTAAATGCAGAAACCAGGTGGAGATGTTCCACTGAGCCATGCATTCCATTCACAAACCCATCAGACTTGGAGGAGCCAATTCCCATCAGACCATGCCAAGTGCTCATCTTCACAGACCCAGCCAAGCAGGATCAAACCCAGCCTGACCTGTACTAAATCACCCACCAACAAACCAGCATCATGTTTAGTCCCCTCACCAGGAAATCAGCTTCTCCCACCAGCAAAAGCAGCTTTCTATCCCTTTGATCAAATACACTCATCCCTCAATGTCTGCTACAACTGCTGGTGAAGAGGTGGTCTCCACACCACAAGCAGCAGTCACACCCTGGTGGGCTTCACATTGGCCAAATCCTGCTTTTCTTTTCCTTCTTTCCTTCCCAAGCACACACACTCTGGCTGGGACGGTACCTCACCCTGTGCTGGTTATTCCCTTCTTGCTGGGCACAAGCTGGAGGAGCTTCTCTGATGGTGGAGCCCACTGTGAACAAAAACCATGGTGCAATGCTGAGCTGGAGCAACATCACAGGAGCATCCCTGCATCACCTCACCTGGACATCCCTGGTGGGCTCTCCCTCCAAACTTAATGCTTGTGAGAGCTGCAGCACAACCAAGGTCCCGCAAGGCTTAATGTGTTGCTACATGTCCCTTGGCATCACAATTTAGAGGCAGCCAAAGCCAGTAATATCAACTTTTCATTTCTAGACTTTCTAAGCCTAACTTGAGGTATCTACAGCAAACAAAAGCCACTCAGAGGCTGGGCTGATGGGGTGAACCCACCAGACGCTGCTCCAGACAGCATTCTCGCTAAGAGCTGAGCAGTGCTAATCACATAACACTCACACCAGTGGTGTAAAGGTGGGCTTGCCACCACAGTTCTCACCCCAACAGAGAACACACACTACAGAGCTCACCACTATTTCTCAGCACGTTGAGCTGTAGAGCTTGCAAATAATATTCACACCTCCCCTCTCCCTCCCTTCTTCCTTCACTTCTCAAATGGATGCACTGGTCCCACTCAGTTATGAACTTCAGAGCAGGATGCTAAACCCTTTCTATGTACCCTTCAGGATCAAACCAGGCTTTGAAGCCCTCCCTTTCACTGTACTGCTGGCAAGGAAGCAAGACTAAAGCTGCAGCTCCTCTCTAGCCCTGGAAGCTGCTAAATGCAACTGCTTTGCCCTCCAGTGTCCACAGCCAGCACTGCACCTTTCAAAAGGCCCAAATGCTGCTTCACTCCAAAGCATGCAGGAAAGCTTTGTGTTAGGCTTTTGCCCCACTAATTACAGCTAAAGAGGTACCAAAGGCTGAAAGCAACATGAGCAGGGGACCGCAGAGCCATATGGAAAGATTTCTTAACATAAAGAGCATCTTTTGTAATAGCTATCAAAACTACAGCTTCTGATGACTGACTTAGGACCCAAGAGGGTACTTACAGGGGGGTTTGGCAGATGTTGGGGAATCCAGAAAAGCATCAGCTTGTCTGACCCCACAGGGCAAACTGCTTTTCAAGGACATTCCAATCCCACCTGGATGTGTTCCTGTGTAACCTGCCCTAGGTGGCTAAAGGGTTGGACTGGATGATCTCCACAGGTCCCTTCCAACCCAAATGGTTCTGTGTAATACAGAGCAAGCATCCTCCCTGCACAAAGGGAGATGGAAGCACCTTAATTCTCCCCTTCAATTCTCAAATTAGGGGATTAGACCTCTAAATCAACAGAAAATAGATCCCTGCCTAACTCAGGCTAGAAGGGAACAGTCTCCACAGCCAGAACAGGAAAGCCTCTAGGTACAACCACTGGCTTCAAACAGTCCTGAACTGGTTCCCCTGTAGCAGAAGCCAGAAACTTTGCCAGCACTGGCTGAAGATACTTTGTGGAAAAAGCCCCTTCTTCCTTGCAATCTGCTTTCACCCAAATACCTGCAGCACAAGGAGCACAAACTTCTGCCCTGTGGTTCCTGTTGAGGGAGATGAAGCAGAGCTGAGCACGCAGGAAGGAGGAATGTAAGAGAGACATTGGTATCTGGTTATGTATTTACACACATGTGCTCTCTGGCTCACTCAGGGGAAAAGAAAGCAATGGCAGGATCAGAATATGGAGTATGAGCTACAAACTATGTCCAGGTGGCTTCTTTTCTGTCAATACTTAGCTAGCTTGCAGCATGTGCATGTCTCTATATGCAGGGGGTGGCTGTGTGGAAGCTGGATGCTTGAAAACAGCAATGTACTTCTGTATTAACTTTCCCTGTCACTCATTCCCCAGGTTAAAATACGATCAAGTTTCTCTCTCCCATGCACAAACTATGGAAAGAAGTAAAATCAGAGTCACCTCGTGTTTGGAATCATTGCAAAAGGTGTAAAGGTGGGGGGGGATATTTTCATTACCTAATCACAAAAAAAAAAGAGTAGTTCTACAATCTTTAGGGCTCTCATTTTTAAATAATACAAAAGTATGACAAAATAAAGGAAAATACCCGGATAAAACTTATACCTATTAAGTACAAACTACTTATGACCAAGGTTTAGGAAGCAAAGCAGGACAGAAGCCTGCAGGTAAATGAACCCAGACTGAAACGCGACATAGACCATGATCAAGTCAGCAGCATGACATCTAGAACTCAAGTAACAAACAAGTGACAGACATGATCCCTGAAAGGAAACCAAAATACCCAACTGAGAGCTCCAGGGGGTGCTGGAGCCCCAACCAGCAACTGCAGGAGAAGGAACAGTCGGAAACTGCTCCCCAGATTAATCTCCCAGTATGGGGTTTCCAACCATCAAAGTGTGGTTCAGTGTTGCTTAAAGGTTATTTGATGGGGGAAACGAACCAAGTTATTTAAAGGGTTGTTCTTGCTTTACTTGGCAGGAATTACTCAATGGAATTTCAATGTTCTTTCAAACCTTATTCGCTCCATTCAGTACTGAAGCAATTGGAACCTCCCACATTCCCACAAGCAACTGCCAGGTTCTCAACTCTTTTGCCTCAGTCCTTCTGGTTTAATTGGTTATAAAACTCTTATTTGCTGAACTATCAGCCAGAAGGAGGGGAATGTGAGAGGCACTGCAAGCAGCAGCAAATGAACACAGAGGCAAGTGCCTGGCTGGGCAGAGATACAGCTGGATTAGAACAAGATCCTCTTCCAATGAAGGAAGCCTCATGCTCACCATGCAGGCTGCAGGAGACTGCACACAAGCAGGACCGTGGCTGTCTGGGAATATGAACACTGCACTCACAGTTCCCACTGGAGAAAGGATGATCCCAGACTTGCCATCGTGATCACAGCCTGGCATGACAGGAGCTGCACAGCTTCACCTTCCTGCTGGCTCCCACAGTGCTGGTGTATTCCCTGCAGAAACACACTGAGGAGAAGTTCAGCTCTGCCCACATGCAGCGAGGTGAAGACCAGCCCATGAGGACAGCCATACCCTCCTACTTCACCCAACAGTCCTTCCAAGCTCCTCTTCAGCTACAAACCCAAGATTTGCTCATCTGAACCAAAGCTATAGAAATTTATTATTAAAAAAAACAAAACACCCCAAAATGCAAACATTTAACAAGAAAGGAAGAAAAGTTACAGTGAAATGAGGCCTTGTTATTGTCTGAAATCAGGCGAGCCAGGAATTTCCTTGAGGAGGTGGGTTTGTTTTCAGTCCTGTTCCAATCACCACTGTCTATGCATCCTCCAAGCTACCTAATATCCCTTTGTCAACAAGGTGTGCTTTGAGTGTGTTGAAGATGTGGAGCTGCTGGTCTGGCCGCAAGGTTAAGAACTGCTGGATTAATTTGCTTGGGTTGGGACCTCTGAAACACAAAAGCATCATCAGCAGTAAGTCACATTGCTAAGTCATCATGATCTCTGTTCCTTCCCCATGTCTACCCAAGGAGCTTAACTCCATTTCAGATGTGGAAATGGCTTCAGAAAGCACAGGACGATGAACTGTAACAAAAACCTCAACCCCAAACCCGATCTGCTCCAAGAGCATTGTCCATTGTGCAAGGGGCCCATAAGAAAGATGGGAAGAGACTTTTTAGCAGGGCCTGTTGCAACAGGACAAGGGGTGATGGTTTTAAACTAAAAGAGGGAGATTCAGGCTGGATGTGAGGAAGAAATTCTTTACAATGAGGGTCGTAAAACACTGGCACAGGTTGCCCAGAGTGGTAGTGGATGCCTCATCCCCAGAGAGGATGGATGTGGTTTCTGAAATAGATGAAGATGTCCCTGATCATTGCAGGGGGTTGGAACTGGTTGAGCTCTGACAGTCCCTCCCAGTCCAAACCACCCTGTGATTCTATGATTCTAACTACAAGCCTGTACATCACCTGAGTTTGACAGAGCCCCCAGACTTCCCCACAAAGCAGTAAATACCTGATGAAGCTCGCGATGTACACGTTAACAAAGGTTGCCATCAGGTACTGACAGTCAAAGCGGTCCATGATACCTCCATGCCCTGGGATTGTGTTGGCAAAGTCCTGTGCAAAGCAGAAGGGATTGCATTCAGCAGTTTCAAATGCCCTGCTCCTGCACTAGTACCTCTATGTGTGACACACACTTCTGCAGTAATTCCTTCCAGAAGGCAAAAGCCAGATTAAGAAGATATTTCATTTAATCTCCCCCTGGTTTAAAAGTTGCTTCTTTAGAAAGACCACCAGTGCCTGAGGGACATCAAGGCTTAACTCAGATCTGCCACTCAAAGGTCAAGGAAGGCCAATGTTTATCTCTTGCAACCCCATCTTGCCTTTTCAAGGCATCTTAACAGAATACAGACTGTTTAGACATAAAGCCAGGGTGCAAGACATCAACGGAAGCCTCAGATTGCAAAATTTCCTGACTGGCTCTTTCTTCCTCTAGCTCAAGATCTGCACAAAAGCAGCATTTCAAATACCAGCTGAAATGTTAAAGTCTCCCCCCATTCAGTTAAAAACCCTAGATCCTGCTCCAGCACTTTACCTGTGACCCAACAAACCTCCCATCCCTTACCAAAGCACCCAGCCTGCCACTCCTCAGAGCACAGGGACAATTTACAGTGGTAGCAACCATTTAGCTTTTCCCTTCTAGAATGGAAAGGACCTTCACCATCCTCACCTTGATTTTGAAGGCCCTCTTAAATCCACTTGCAAAGAAGCCTCCAAATGGCCCAATGAGGGAAGCAAAAGTAGACAGCGCGATGCTGTGGATTTGGAAGGGGTACATCCGGACTGTCTTCTGCAGAAAGAACATCATGTCAGAGAGGGCTTTTCAATCAGAATAGCATTTACCCCTCTTTCTCTGTTTTCCAGTCAGTTGGGTTTCAAGTAGTTTAATGTCCCACTGGACTTTAGATGATTTCTTTGGGCCACCAGCCAACACAGAGCACCACTAAAATCCCCTATTTGTACCATCATCCCTTGCCATGTCCCTTCAAAGACCATCAAAATAAAGCCCTGGTCTCTTTCCTTAGTATTCCTATCCCAATAAATCAGATCCAATAAGCAAAGAGAGTCCTACCCAGCCCACCACAGACTGCAGCACCACAGGGATATTGTACTCCTGCAGCTGGAACAGTTCGGATGGCTCACAGTCCACTGTGAAGCTGTTGGTGTCGTTGTTGAACTCCACAGGGCAGGTGAAGCACCGGTACCCTGACATCACATAGGACAGCTTCCAGTAGAGAGGAAAAGAGACACAGCAAGAGAAAACAGGATTAGTATTGCCCTGAGCAATGTGGCAGAGCTGATCTCAAGTGAAAAGGCCACTCAAGGGGACAAGGCAAGGAGGGAGCCATGCTCCCAGCTTCAGTAAGGAGATTACTCTCCTGAGAAGCACTAATTGGCTAAAGGCAGAGTGAGCATTTTCATTTAGTCAGCGCATCTGCTCAACAAGCAGTGCTCAGAGCCCCATAGGCACAGGCTGAGACAGGAAACCCTGGGTTCAGGGGACAGAATCAAGTGGATGCAGAGATCATCATAAAACCAGATAAGAATATTCTGAGTTTTCAGTTCCCTACACAGCCCTTGAAACGATGCACAGCATCCATCCGACAGCAGCAGAGAGAAAATGTCAAGGATGATTATTGTAATGAACGTGTCACAGGGTTTAAAACAGACTAAAAACCTCCTGCAGTGCTGTTCCATCTGCGGTATCCACACAAAGCCATGGGCAGTTCAAATCCTGGTCAGTCAGGGAAATGGGAAGTCTGTGGCAAGAGCCCGGAGTGCTTAAAGCTGGGCTGCAGTTTTTAGACAGGACACTTATGAAGGGAAGAGAACAATGAAAGAAGCTCCATGGTTGCTACTTACCAGCAATCCAAACAAAACAGTGGCAAAGAATCCTCCAATAAACCCTTCCCAGGTCTTCTTTGGGGAGAGCTGCAGAGAAAGGGAAGGGGGGAATTATAGACCATACATCTCTACACACCTCTGGAGCCCTTCCACCCCTGGGAATTGCTGAGGCAATACAAACCAGGGCCACCAACCAACAAGTTTGGTCAGAAGCTAACACTAACATCTTGGTCTGACATGGCTCATTCATTCCCGGTTGGATTTGATGCCCTAAAAGGTCTTTTCCCACCTGTGTGATTCTATGATTTAACTTTACAGCCTCAAAGACCAAGTTTCATTTAGAGGTTTGCTTCAGACCCACAAGTAGCCACAAAAATGGAGATGAGGGAACACAGGGCTAAGACCCAAAGAAGCCAAAATGGGTGTTTTGTCCTCCAAAGTGTTCCAAACCTTGATGAGTGGCGTGCGGCCAAAGAAGAACCCAAACATGTATGCCATGATGTCATTGCAGATCACACAGGAAATTGGGACAATGAACCTGGATGGGAGAAGAATCAAACCATTGGGAAGTGCTATGATAAAACTCCAAGACTCAAATAAGCTCCATAAGATGCTTTGCAGTGCCATCACACCAACACCTCCTGCTCCAATGCAACGTGAGGAACAGCCATGTAAAGCTGCTAGGGAATCTGGGGGATTACTCTAGTGCTCTGGACTCAAAAAGCAGGTTGAGAACCCAAAATGGCCTGGTTTAAGCCCATTTTCTTTTCCACACATGACATGCTGTTAGACACTCACCCTGTTAGATTCCCTCATCCCTGGAAGGGTGCATTTTAGCTGTAAGCAGGCAGCTCCCAAAGTCTCCTGGGCTGATTGTGGCACACAGAGGAACATGAAGTCTTAAAGCGGACAGGAACTTATCCTGGCCCTGATGGGTTTGGCAATCCCACCAAAGGGGCTTCCCCTCCCCACAGCAGCTAGAGTAAGGTGGCAGGCTGCCATCTTCCTTTCACAGTGCTGCTTTAACATGGTACTGCCAGCATTGCCCCTAATCAAGTGCTGAGCAACACTTGCCCATCATTTGCTAGATGTGGGTATCCAAAGGAAGCATCTGGAGAGGCCTGATGCTGCTTGATAGGTCTCTGCACCCCACAGCAACATCCAGATGCTTCTTTACAACAACTCTCTGAACTGCTCAAGTAGCACAAAGCAAGTCCTATGCTGCAGAGGTCCCAATCTCTCTATTCTGAACAGGTCAGTCCCTCACATGAAGCACCTTGTCCTTGCCCATTTATTTTTGTAGAACAGTTTGAACTCAAAACGTGGTCAGTGTTCTGCAGAAATCAAAGCAACTGGGAACACACAGCAACTCACCATATCATCCCTTCAAACAGGTTGTGGATGATGAGGTGTGACTGGGTAACAACGATAAGCAACGTCACATGGGTCCATCCAAACTGGAAGAGAAGACAGCAAGCACTAGACACTGCCATACACATCACTGGCAGTGATGCTCTAGCAATCAGATGCTAAACCTTCAGAGAACAGGTCATGAACACGTGCAGTTCTAGCATGCACCTTCACCACGACAAACACTCAGGGTCATCAGAGCTGGCAACAGTCACCAGCAGCAATTTATGGGCATGTTCTTTAGCTTAAGCCCTTCAGTGAGAAGACTTCTGCTGGACCAAACGTTCTTTGGACCACCCTCACCCCACACATCTCAGCCTTTTGACAATATAAGAAGAGACTGACAGATATCCAAGCCATATCCCTATGTGCTGAATAAACTGGAAAGCAACCAGCTTCCTAAAACTACCCTCTGCTCACAGTAGCTTTTCTTCCAGGCAGCATTTTAATGCACAGCCAGCACACACCTAGTCCTCCACAGAGCATTTTCAAGCAGCCTACATTATTCCTTCTGCCTCCAAGTGGGGCAGCCAGGCCCTGCATTTAACCTTACCATGTAGAACTGGAGGCGATAATGTTTCTTCACCAGACTCAAAACAAACATGCAGAAACCTGGTGAGAGACAGAAGGACAGTCAATGGTGGGAATGCATCTTCAACAGCAAGAAATACTATTTCACTATGACACAGCTCCTTAGGGAGCAGCAATGGGGAGTGGGAAGATGAACTACTTTGGAAGTCACAAAACACCACTGCCTAGAAGTACTACTTGGACAAGTAACAATCAAGCCTGGCTGACCCATATGGAGTATGGAGTTTTCTTATACAGAGCCTCATGTAAGAGGTACTCCAACGATGCACCCAAGTTACAGCATCACTGAAGAGCAGAGACCACTTGCTATGGATACAGCATTGCATACAATGCTCTGGACAAGAATAGCTCAAGCAGGTTTCTCCCTTCCAGCCCAGCCCAGCCCAACAGAAAACATGATCTCTACCTGTTAAGTAGAGGGTGAAGGAAATGAAGCGGTGGTATTTGCTGAGGATTCGCAGGGGCTCCTCCCTCTGAACCAGGGTGAAGAAATAATCTGTCACAGTCTCACCATAGAAAAAGTAGTTTACACAGAGCAGGAAGTACCTGAGAAGGAGGCAGACCCTTGTTAGCAGAACCCCAAAAGGCTTCTAGAAAGACACAGAAAGTGACTGATCCATGAGGTCTTTCTATTGCTCTGGCCCACTGCAAACAGTGTTTGCTTCAAGTGACAGCAGAACTTGATTTCCTGCAGTTAGGAAATGTCACCTTCATCTGAACCAGTGGCTGCAGTACTCAGCTTTGTTTTGCTATGGATCACACATGGATGAGACTTGGAATTGGTCTCCTGATGCACAAAGACCTGCCTTTAGGTGGCACTCCTCAACAGGCCTCCGCAGCTTGCGCAGCCCCAAAGCACTGCTCCTGTCCTGTGCCCAGCTCTTAAGTCCTAGTGTTCACTTAAAAACTCCCTTGAGCACCTATGTCCATCTCCAAAGGATGATGCCTGTCAATGCTGGTCCTGGCACAAATCATGGGATCCAAATCACTGGACGACCTTTATCCACACCGGCTCTTTCAAGATATTGATCTATCAAGACTTATGGGGGCTTTTCTTTGAAAAGACCTGCTACCAGATGACCCTGGCCAGCACAGAGCAACCCCAGGGCCTCTGGTTTGGAGGCAGCCAGAAGATCTGTGAGGAGATGAAGCATTACTGCTGCACACAAGCCCCCTTACTCACCAGCTGAGTGTCCTGAACCAGGGCAGGTCATACGAGTGGTACACGTTATAGCCAATAGTGATAATCTCATGGAAACATTTGATCTGGACACACATCACCTGCACAAAAGACATGCAGAAGCTCTCATACATGCTGGTTAAACATCTCTTTCCTCAGGGAGACAAAAACCATGTATGTGTACAGCAAAAGGTACTTTAGCAGTTGCTACCAGTCTGGCAGTCTCCTAACCCAACATGGGAAGCTGACCATATTGCTTTTCCCTCCCCTTTCCTCTGCAGGAGGTTCCTAACAACTCCTGGTATTAGTTTCAGTTGCAATCAGATGCTGCCCATCAGGGCAAGCAGTCACTGATTCCTTCCAGGTTTTCTCCATGGAGGAAATCCAGCAAGTGGACTAACGACCTCTACAATATTCAGTTCTGAGATGCCCACCCCAGCAACCTTCCTCCTGACCACTGTGAATGTCAGGATCCCTCTGAAGCACTTACTATTGTCATTAAGACCATGGGTCCCAAGTAGATGATGATGAAGAAGAAGGTAATCATTGCCAGCGTGAGGATGCCTCTTACCCACCAGTTCTTCCATCTAAGGCACAGAGAAGGAAAGACATTCAAGAAAGTCAAACCAAAGCAAGGAAGCAGAAGAGCACTTCTGCTCTCTGCATATCACAGGAAGGAAATTGAGCCCTAGAAACCCCAAGTTTCCTTTCAGTGCTGCAGAGGCCTCGATCCACTGAAGGCCTGCTTGCAGCAGCTGCGAGGCTGCAGTTCAACTCAGCCTTGCTCTAACTACAGGCAGGGGCAGAGCATCTCCCAAGGTGCTGAAATGGGACAGGAGAGTGTCTGTTCCTGCTCTGCTACAGGTTTCATATACCTTGGACAAGCTGCATAAGTCCAAATAAAATGGGGACCATTACCCATCTCTACACTCCTTTCCAAGAGCCCTGGCGTGTTGTACCCTCACTGCTGGCCAGGAGACCATGAAATCACAGCATCATGAAATGGTTTGGGTTGAAGGGACCTTAAAGCTCATCCAGCTCCAACCCCCTGCCATGGGCAGGGACACCTTCCACTCGAGCAGCTTGCTCCAAGTTCCAGTGTCCAACCTGGCCTTGAACGCTGCCAGGGATGGGGCAGCCACAGCTTCTCTGGGCACCCTATTCTTATGTCTCACCATCCTACCTCGAGCCTCTCCCATCCCCACAGCACATCCAGCAGAGACACTTTCTCCCATGATAGAAATAAGATGTTTTCCTCCCCAGTGCAGCCTGTAAAGAATATTCCCAGTTTCTTCTTGGTACCTCTCCCACCACAGCACCCTTGAGAGCTCTGCTCTCCCAAGCACGGTCACTGTCATCTTCTGCTTCCCGTAGCCCAGGGCCACCTTTCTACATACAAGGGAGGGAAACACAGCACTTTTGAGAGCAGCTTCTTCAGCCTCCAGCAGCCACCACCGCACTGCTGGGGCTAGAACAGCCCCAGTGACCATACAGGGGCCCTGGCAGCAGAGGGAGATGATGCTCAGTGAGTGGTACCTTGAGGACAGGTTGGAGAGGGCTCTGTTGAGGACCTCTGGAGTGTCATCTGATGTTGGCACCGGGGGGGATCCTCCAAACTCAGATTTGCTTTCACTGTCTGATGCTGTCTCTCCATCCAGCTTGTTCTCAGACTCGGACTCCTGCAAGTTAATGAGAGACAAAGAGATTTAGTAGGCACAATCTGAAGGAACTCAGACCAGCATCAGTGGATGCATCACCACCACTCTGCTTCTGCACGAATGAGGAAAAGCAAATATTGCAGGTATTACACAGGGTTATACCCATGAAAAACAACATTAAGTGGTTTAGGTGACAGACGCGATGGGATTTCACCCTCCATCAGTCTCAGGAGCAACCAGAGCAAAGGATCTGTTCCTTCTGAACAGGTTCAGATGCCTCACAGCTGATGAACAAGTACCTCCAAGTGCCTAAGAGACACAGGCTTGTTAGCAGGGATTCTTACAAGGTCCCCAGTCCCCAGGCAGACCTCCAAGTATGCAACCCTGCCCAAATTAGAAAGAAAGGCCACCAAGCAGACAGGCTCAAGGCTGACTTCACACGCAGACACTAAAAATACCACCAAGCCCATCCTCAAATAGCTGAAGAGGAAGAGCATGGCTTATCACCCGCACCCAACCATCCTCTCTGGCCACAGGAGAGACCTGATGTACTGGAAACACCCGTGCCTTCCTCACCCCTTGTACTGCTTCAGCACTGAGCTCTGAGCAGAGGCCTGTAGTTAGGAGGTAAATAAACACAGGCAAGCAGGAGGTTACAGAAGGCCAGTGGTACAGAAAGGAGTACAAGCGACCTCTTGGCTCCCAGGCAGCCCCATGCCTCCTCTCCAGTGGCAGCTCTTCCTCCAGTTCAGCTCCTAAATAGAGGATGAATCCAAACTTCCCCATTTCCCCCTCATTTCAGTGGCAGAGCTTCACTGTGCTCCTCAGCCCTTGCAGCAAGGAAGGAAAATGCTGCTCCCGGGGGAATCGCTTGTGCATCAGGAGCTGGCCTCAGCCCATGGGCTATTTTAGAACTCCCGGAAAGGAGAGCATGTTAGCAGGAAAAACAAGGAGGGAGCCAAGCTGGGAGCTCTGCACAGAGACTTCATCCCTTTGGGCTCCCAGGCAGCTTGGAAATAGGGACCAAACCAAGCAGCCACCGGGGCTGGTTTGGTGTAACCAAGTCGCAGCTCACTAGAGCAGTAAGAGTTGAGTAGCTCCCTTATTTAAGGCAGGAAAAGAGAATTGCTTCCCAATCTGTAACACATCAATGGCTGCAGACCAGGGTCTTAAAACAGACCAGTTAGACACTGTCAGGTGTGGGCAGCTAAAAATACAATGGTCATGTCAGAAATGACTTGTGGGGATGTGCGAAGCAGCAGCCACTGTATCAGTCACATCCTGTGCTACCTCCTCCCACCTTGCCCTGCACTTGTTGTTTCCATTCCCATCACTGGGAAGGGAAGAGGAAAGCAAAACTAAAGAGCTCTGCCCAGCCCCTGTGTGGGTTTGGAGAGCTGGCAAAGCAATGCAGCTTGGCTTTGCTTTAGCTGGGTTTTAACTGACCTGGAGGGCCTTCAGACCTCGAGAGATTTAGTGCTATTTAGGTGGGAGCACAAAGATCAAATCCATAAGGCAGCAAGCAAAAAGACTGGAAATAATGGAATGGTTTGTGTTGGAAGGGTCCTTAAAGCTCCTCCAGCTCCAACCCCTGCCACAGGCAGGGACCCCTTCCACTGGAGCAGCTTGCTCCAAGCCCCTG
>JBCJKH010023865.1:0-11229 GCA_039877255.1 Loriculus beryllinus | reverse complement strand
TTCTTCCTTATATCTAACCTGAACTTCCCCTGTTCAAGTTTGAAACCATTGCCCCTTGTCCTATTGCTACAGTCCCTGATGAAGAGTCCCTCTCTGCCATCCTTATAGGCCCACTTCAGATATTGGAGGGCTCCTATGAGGTCTCCACACAACTTTCTCTTCTCCAGGCTGAACAGCCCCAACTTTCTCAGCCTGTCTTCATACAGGAGATGCTCCAGTCCGTTGAGCATCCTTGTGGCCCTCCTCTGTACTTATTCCAACAGTTCCATGTCCTTTTTATGTTGAGGACACCAGAACTGCACACAGTACTTCAAGTTGGGTCTCATGAGAGCCAAGTAGAATAGAGGGGCAAGATCACCTCCTTCAACCTGCTGGTCAGGTTGACATTCTGTAGAATTTCAATCATTAATAAATTACACTATTCTTCTAACTCGGTTACAAGCACGTCAAGAAAGGTTCCAGTCTTTGCAGGAGTGAAGGTCTGAAACACCCATCAGGAGCTAAGTTTAGGTGGGGAAAACTGATCACCTACGAATGAGAATACACAGTGCGGCTGCCTGTAGCAGCAGCAGGAGACTAGACATGATGGCCCAGAAAATCGCTGTCAGTGTAATAGGCTTTGATTGCCTGACTCTTCAAATAAGGTGACAAACATTTTCCTGTCTATCTAGAAAGCAGCAAGATAGTAAACTTCTAATATCCACGCAAAGAAAGAAGCCAATCTATTTTGCACTGATTTTTGTTTCTTGCTCTTGCATGACTTCTTAATTCACAATGCAGTCTATATTTTTTTGGTATGTGACTGCAGCTTATAATAAGGATAATAAACAGACATTGATTACAGAAAGATTCTTAAAATGGAAAAATCCACATAGAGACTAAGCCATAATCAGATAGATAGATAGATAGATAGATAGATAGATAGATAGATAGATGGATAGATAGATAGATAGATGTTTTTTTCAGGGAAGCTAAATGGTGGCTGAACTATTCTCTTCCGAAACACTTTAAAAAGTTACATGGAAAAATAAACCCCTTGGAAATGTTGGTTTTGGAAAGCTATATTTGAACATTATCTTGATGTATTCATGCCTGTGGTATTAAAATTAGACCAAATGAGTTAGCAGCAGTTGGTTATATTGGCAATTAGGTGTTATAGTTCTTCCAGATAATATGTAGATCATTTTCAACCTATTTCAATACTCACATAAATAGAGAGCTTTAAATTTTCAGGAAACAAGCTCCCTAAATGCAAACATAAGTAAGTTTACAGGGTGAAAATCTTACAGCTTGATGACAGTGTAACCTAATTAATTTCTCTTATCTTTATTTTACATACATATAAAAGAGCTGTTCCCATCAGTACTTCTGTTAAGCCCTTGATCCACCTGACCTTGTATACCACCTCGACAGGCTTTCTCCAAGACACAATGTAGATTTCCCACTAAATCCCAAGCAACCTTTCTAGCTGATGGTTCAATGCCTTATTGCATTGGGTTAGTTAATCACAGCAAGGTGGGAGGAGGGAAGAGGATAGAAGGGAATAGTCTGGAAATGGAAAATCTTTGGAAAGATAGGGCAGTTTAAAATGGTGAAATCTGACTATTTGCTTTGACTACATCTAATCCTACCCCAAATGAGGAGAAGAAATTGTCCTAATTTAACTAAATACAGTGAATTAGCCTTAATTACTCTGCAGAGGTTGCATGGGTACTTTTTCTGAAATTTTAACTTCCACAAAAAGCTAGAAAAAGAGCTGTCCATAAAATTATTTATATGTGCAATTCAGATTGCAGTTCTGCATTTGTTAGCTCAAGATAGTAAGTCAGTATAAATCAGCAATAATGGTGGCTGTGTATAGTAACAAGAATTCAATATTGGACCAAGATGGGAGTTTGGTGTGCTTGTTTCAGACTGGGAATGGCTTAGCTCCACAGATGTTGCTGATGTTGCCATGTCTAGTGGAGACACAAGTATGATCCATTTCAAGGCAGAGGGACAGTACCTATTTCTTTTCAAATCATGCTCTTTAGAAAGAAATAATAGCATTGGATGCATCTGTTTACACAATGTTTTAAGAAGCTATGAATAGAAACAAGCACTTCAGAATGAAATGTCAGAAAACCAACAGAGTATGGCATAACAGTGGAAGGGAGGATTTCATGCAGCCAAGGCTAGAACTCATTGTATGAGGATGTTCAGAAAGCAGCTGAATGTCCAGAGTCAGCCCAGCAGCTGGTGTCCAAAACTGACCACATTTCCTGAAAGTGGTAAATTGTATGAAATTTGAATGCAGTGCCCCAGAGGATCAATATGTAACCACAGAGTTGGAAGCAAATGCTGAAGAAATCCTAAATGTAGTTATATTCTCTTCTGTCTATCTCTGCAATTAAATTTCATGAACAGGAAAGTATTTGAAGCACAGTTTACTTTGCATTACTATTACTGACCAAAAATGAACTCATTTCCAAGGCAATCACAGTATGGCATGAGAATCTGTTGAAACAAAGGCAAAAGGAATAAAATTTAAAGCATACTAAATAATACTGAATTTTGTTGTCATGTTCCTCCATCTGACTGAAAAAACACTACATAGAAATGGGTTCCTGATCCAAACCCACAACATTTTTTCTATTCTTTTACATCTGCTTTCAACTCTAACTGCTGAAAACATATGAATGCGATAGGAAAAAGGCTGTAGAGAATTGCTTCTACACTGGTGGGACTCCATTGTGTTGAAAGTTCAGGGAAACAATAAAAGACAGGTAACCTGCAGACTAAGATGCTTACTTGACAGAACAATTTGATCTCTGGCTGAATTCATACCAATTTACCACAGCAAACAGTAATTCTGGTCCCTGATGCTCCATTTGTAGCTGGAGAGCTTGGCACAAGTCTGATCTAGGATTTTAAAATGGTACCCCATCATGAATTCTGTTTAAAAAGCAATGTAGTATAGCAGTCAACAAGGTGCCTCATTAGTTCTGCAGAGATGCTCAGCAGGGGATGCTCTTTTCTGCTCTAAAATAGCAGGAATTAGAGCATAACAGAAGAAAAGTGGCTTTCTCTTTGAGCAACATGCAAGCACTTCCTTTCTGCCACTCACCCTTTGTTGTTTCATATCTCTTTGTTCCTCTTAGGGGCTCATGTCTTTTCTTTTAAAGAAAGAAAATATTTTTCCTTATTCTTCTTAGTTATCTTCTGAAAATATGATAGAAAGAATGAATATTTTGTTTAATCTTTAGCTTCACAGTGACCAGATATCAAGAAAGAGCTAACACAGCCCTGTGCTCATACCACAGTAAATTCAGCATGAAGTTCCTGGATAAAAAGGGCACGATTATACACATTCCTACCTGGAGGAGCTTGACTGATACAGAATCACACCACACTCTTCTACAGTGCTTTGTTCATATGTCTGTACCTACAATGTGCCAGTACATTGTAAACAGAAATATGTTACCTGGCATAGAAAAAGTTAAGAAAAAGAAATCTAAATAAATGTCTTGCTTTTATAACAAGTAAGAGGTGTTTTAATATTTATTAAGTACATTTGGTGGTTGGGGTTTGGGATTATTTGTTTGTTTGTTTGTTTTTTTGTTTTTGTTTTTTTGTTTGTAGATTTATAGCAGATTCCATCTCTTAAATCTGTCTTAGTAAATCCATTAGGGAAAAGCCTGACTGACTAGTGATATCTTATACTAAGTCTTTTGTGCACCACTGATATTTAAAGGGTACCACAAAAGGCCAGGAGAGGACATTCTCCTGCCATGTTCAGCATTCCTCAAAAGGACAAATTGAGACACCATCTGAAGGAGGAGGGCATGGGTGTTTAGCAATGTGCTTTATACACATACTTACTCAGGATTTGGAAATATTTTTAGATTTTGTACTTTTTGAAAAACATTTGCTCAAACCAGAAAGCAAAGAGAGTCTTTTTTTTTTTTTTTTTTTTTGGTGTCTTAAAAAAATTCTCATGAATTTTGAATACTCCTAGTAAAATAGAAGAAATGTATCATTGCCATCTACTAATCCTTTCCTTCAGTTTAATATTACAAATAAAAACCTTTCTTTAATTAATATTTAAATCATGCTATGTATCTTTGTCTCAAATATAAGACAATGTTTCTCCACAATGTATTTACTAAGTTATTGATATGCATGCTAGTGTCACTCGCTCACCTCCTGACTTCCTGTTGCTTATAAATATTCTGAAAGAGCTCCAAGAGTGTTTGTCTTTCAAGAGCACAAATGTCAAACAGGGACAGTAAGGCCGCTGCTTACTATCAGCATCAGAATTAATATGTAAGAGCAAAGGAAAGAAATGGATGGTTTAAAGATCCCCCCCCACACCCCGTTCCTTCTCTCCCCATGTCTCCAACACAGCATTTGCTGTTAAATTGCTCAACACAAATCTGGGAGGCTAACATTGAACATCACAACAGAGTACAACCAAAATCACTGAGGAAAATATTGTCAGTTGTCTGAAAAGGCAGAGAATAGGATTGAGCAGAAAAGGTGAATACACACTAAAGCATAAGACTCCAGGCCATCTATTATCTCAGGGAGATAATTACGCAGCTTCACCATAACATACAATCCTAGCTATAATCCATCTAATACTTGTGGATTTTTTAGCTCCTAAAGAAAATAGATTTTATATACATAAAAAACCACAAAGCATATGTGCATATACCTGCTAAAATATATACTGATGCATATTTCTACCTTTCTCCTGTAACTGCTTCTCATGGCACACAATGTGCACAACCCTGTGCTACCCATCTAGGTAGTGAGATCTTTGTTTTTTAGATAACTGAAAATTGCCAAAATTAGTGAATTAGCCTATGCTGAGGTCCATTTTGCTGTCTCTGTACCTGAACTATCTCATTTAAAGTTACCTCAGATACGTCTACACACTACTTGGAGAGATTGCTGGACTGATGCATATATCATATCATGTGAGTAGTATCTTACATTTTGAGTCTAATTTTATCCCATGGGACCTCCTGTAAATTGAATTGTCATTATTATGAAGACTAATACAGCCAGGTCAAATGTGGCATTACTGTATGCACTTACAATAGCAACAATTGTTGCAATTACAATAGCAACATAGAGAAAAAAATGTTGGCAGCTCTGTCCCTTCTACTCTTGGTGAACATCAGAAAACATTTTGAGAAGGTAGCCTGCTAATCTGCTCGAATGCCAGGAAACAGATATGACAGACCTCATGCATTTGCCTTTTTTGTGGAGATTCTTTCTCAAGAAATGCATTTCAGCACTTGGCTGAACTAAGTCTGAAAAAGGAATTCTTACTAAAGGGAAATGAAGTGTGTTTTTATGCTAATGTTTTATACTTTCAAGTGGACCAAAAAGCTATTACTGATAACTGTGCCCAAACAAATTAACATTGAGATCAAGGTTTCTAAATGTGGTTTTCAAAAAGGGCAATAAGCAAAATCTAGGCATTTTGCTAAAAATTATTCTTGCTGCTCTTCAGAGCAGCTTATACTTCACATAGCAGAAGGTCTGTAGCAAGATGATTGCCTGTGCCTAGGGGTCTCTAGAAGATTCCTTGTGTAGGGTGGTTTGCATCTCTCCAAGCTCCATAATTAGTAAGACATGGTGGCTGCTACATGAAGAGGAGTGCAGGTTGGCCTGCCACAAATCCTAATAAAATTTCTAAGAGGCTAGCCTGTAAAAAAGTGATAGGAGCATACGAGTGACTTAGCAGCTCCATAAATCCAAATATGAACACTCTGTCTTTTCTACTTTGTGATTACCTGCTAAATGGATTTGAGTTTTATAAACCCTATTAAACAAAACCAATCTTCAGGAAGATAAATGCAGTCTGGCAGTAACCAACCAGTTTTGGAGCTGATCTCAATGTGGACCTGCCTAAGTGATCATGTTAGAGTGCATTTCCAATTTCACATACAGCTCGATTTCATAGTTATATGAAGACCTTGATTCCCAGATCTATCTTTGCTGTTAAAACTCCAAATCAGCATTATCTACAAATAGCAGAAAACTGAGATTACTTGATACCTTCCAGTCCATATACAGAATTGGTATGTGAGGTAGGGGAGGGACTGCTGAATTACGTAACATCCATCAGTTTCTTCTATTCTACTCTCTTTCTTGTACGAATTTTGAAACTATGTTAAAGAGAAGCAGAAGGAAATCTAGCTATCCTGTTCTGTTCAAACTGAATTTATCTGTGTGCATTAAACAACCAACATGAAAGAGAGCCTCATTTCTTTCTCATACTTCACTCATCAGGTTACTTCTGGGAATATTTTGGTTCAGACTCCTTGGCACAGGGACAAATATCACCAAAATTACTTTTTTATCCTCTTGGTCCACATTTTTATTAAGGATACAGCTTGATTGCTTGCTCCTACCCTGTGATGGCTCTAAAATGACATCTGAGTTTCTGCCTTAAGAGTGGACTCATTAAGAAAATCAAAGAAGAAAAGGAGTAAGTCCTAGACACAATGAGATACATGAATTTTAGAGTGGCTTTAGTCTTTGGGAATCATCTGATGTTATCGGTGTCTGTGTCATCTGAAATATACCAATGTGCACACACACACTTACAGAACTAACGCATAAAAAGTGAAATCCAGACTCCATCAAAGTCAATGACAAACTCATTTTAATTGTGCTGGACCCAGGATTTCAGCCTGTGAAGCTTATAATTGGAAACTTTAGATGAATGAGCTAAGGCTGAGAACTTAATACATTGATGAGATATATGAAGATCCTTATTAATTTCATAATTCTGCTGACCATTTATAATCCTATCTACCCTCTCTAACTGCAATAAAATAAGACAGATTTGAAAAGCAACTGGATCGCCCTTTGACAGTGTCCTGTGCTCAGCAGTAGCAGTCATTTTTTCTCCTTCTTAGTAGCTGGTGCAGTGCTGTGGTTTTGACTTTCAGCCTGGGAACAGCACTGATAATACCAATGTTTTTTAGTTGCTGCTCAGTAATGTTTAGTCTCACCAAGGACTTTGTAAGTCTCATGCTCTGCCAGGGAGGAGGGGAAACCAGGAGGAAGCAGGAACAGGACATCTGACCCCAACTAGCCAAAGACGTATTCCATACCACAGCACATCATGAACCAGGATGTAAAACTGGGGGCAGTTACCCGGAAGGGCTACATCACTGCTTGGGTCGGGCTGGGTATTGATTGGTGGGTGGTGAGTGGTTGCATTCTCTTCCCTTGTTATTTCCCTTATTATTATTATTATTGCTGGTAGCAGTAGTGGTTTGTGTTATACCTTAGTTACTATACTGTTCTTATCTCAACTTGTGGGAGTTACATGCTTTCCATTCTCCTCCTGTCCCTGTCCCTCTGGGAGTGGGGGGAGGAAGGGAAGGAGTGAGCGAGGGCTGCATGGCTGAATTGACAGGCTGGGCTTAAACCACAATATGTTTTACACAACTTCCCAGTAAAAACTCCAAGGTTTTCACTCCAGACACCAAGTACTCTGTGGAAAACAGACTTAGGCATTATCTTGTGAAAAAGAGTGAAACTAACTCCTTAATTTTACCTATTCCAGCAGTGTGCAGACACTAAACAAATGCTGTACATGTAGTCGATACCATAATAAACATAATTAACTTGAATGAGGCTTTTCTAAAATAATTTCTTTACTTGTAAGGTTAATAGAATTTTTCAACTTAAGTCTTTATTCTTAATTTTTGCAGGCTGAGAATAGTTCTCCATGAACCTTCGTACAATCTTAATGCAAGAAGTTGTGTTATTTTCGGACAAAGTATATTTCAGAAGTTTAATGAAAATTGGATACACTGTTTTGGACTGCCAGCATATTATATCTCAAAGTTTTAATTACAGTATAGTTGATGTAAGTTGGTTTTGGTGCTATATTGGTGTCCTTTATTAGTTTTGTAATGAATTTAATTAGTTATTAAAATTGGTATCCAAGCACACCTGGAGGACAGTGGTGTTTTAAATTGTGGCTAATCATTTAGGGTGAGTTTCAACCTAATGTTTTAGTGTAGTTTAAATGAAATACCAGCATTCAATCGTTGCAGGAACGGGAGTATGTATGCACCAAGGTTCTTGTCCCTAGCACTCCATCAGCTAACTCCTTGTTAAAACATGTCCTAAATTTTGACTGTCATTAATAAATTTATTCTGAGCATTATTTTTGGCTTCCAACCCCACAGTAAATCTAACAGCACAGCTCCTATTACTGCATAGAGAATACTGCAGCTGCATGGCAAAACATTGACTTCATATAAATTTGCGCTGCCAGTTTAAATGTATTTTACAAAGTTGACAGCAGGGTTGATGCTGGATCTGGCAGTGTCTGCCCATAGGACCTGAAGCTGAGGCATGTGTTTGTGGAACAGATCTGCTGCATGCACACGGAAAGGTGGTATCTTTCTGTCTGCACCTGATCTAGGCTTCATCAATGGTGCTTAGCGACCTGGTGGCACATGGATCTGTCGCAGACAGCCAAGGAACTGTGGCTTGACTTGGATGAACTGGAGTATACACTTAAGTCAGCCCTTCTTATTTAAAGTCTTTCTGGTGTTATTCAGTAACTAAACTGAGGCTGTGGCTGCTGCCATCATCCCCTCAGCAGCAAGTTTGGTCGAGTGGGTTGCATGATGAGTATCCCACACTTCCCATCCCTTGCCCCTTTAGCTACAGCAACTTGCTGTTTGGGTGCTTGTGCTCTCAGCTGCAGACCTGAAAACAGTTTGCCCACCAGAAAAGTGTTTTAGCTCCTCTAAACTCACTTTGCTTTTAAACGCGGCTCAGGTAGGACATCCCGTTTTGGGATGCGAGGACACTCGCTGTTAGGCTCGGTACAACCCAGGGGTGCAGCAGTTTCTTCTGGTGAACTGGAGGAGGCCGAGTATGGGGTGAGTGGGGAACAATTCCATCTCGATCCACTGCCAAGAGGAGAATTCCCCCCCTGCTTCCTGAAGTTGTGCGTTGAGCTGGCTGGAATCCCACTCGGTGCCGAAGCCGGGACTTTCTGCAGGTGCCGGTTGTGCCACGCACTGCCCCGGTTCCCCGAGGCTGCTGGGACGCCGGCAGGTGCTCGGGCTGCTCGGGGAAGTTTTTTTGGGGGGTGAAGGTTTTGGGAAAGGTTTTTGGGGAAGTTGTTTTTTGGGGGAAGCAGCCGCCCCAGGGGCGGGTACGGTTCCCTCACCAGCGGCGGGTACACCACGTCCCCACACCCGGTGGCGGGACGGAATGAAGAACGGCTTCCCGGTTAGCGGCTAATCCCATGCCATCTGGGACAGGGAAATACAAAACCGGGAGAAGTGGAGCGGGGAGCAGCAGAGTACGCGGAGAAGACGGAGGGGAGGGGGACGTGTGTGTGAAACGGGACTGACACAAACTTCCCCATCCCCAGCCGCGGGGACGTGCCTCTCGGCAGGCTGGCGGCAGGGTCCCTTCTCCCGCCCCAGGAACAGCCCTTTTAACGTGGGGATGCGTTAAGTGTAGGGCCACGGAGCAGCACGGGCGGCGGCGGCAGCCCTGCCTTGATGGGCGAACACCGTGTTTGTGGGGGGAGTCTCGGCCCGCCCCTCTCCCCTCGGGCCCACAACCGGGAGGTGTAGGGGGAACCGAGGGCCCGCGAGCCTCGCCACTCTGTTGTTCACTCGCCTACCGCGACGGCGGCGACGGCGGCGGCGGGGTGGTGAGGGCGCATGCGCGGGCCGCAAACCTTCACTCCCCCCACCCCCCCCCCCGTTCATCCGGGCACCAGTGCCGAATTAGCATTGACAGCCGAGGCACAACTTTTTTCCCCAGGCAAAGTGAAATCAAGGCGCGCGCTCCGAGGAAATATAGTCCCTCCCGTTCCCAGCCCTTTGCCGTCCCCACTGGCGGCGGGAGGCGGCGGAACGGCTGCGGGGCGGAGCGGGGGAGGACGCGGTGGAGGGGGGAGTGTGGGAGAGAGGGGGGTTGGCGCGGGGGCGAGCGGGCGGGGGCGCCGGGGGGAGGGGCCCCCCCTACTTTGGCGGAAAGTGAGTGATGAGTCTGTGTCCCCAGCAAAGAGGCAAAGAACTTGCTTTGCAGACTGAGTAGTTGTTTCTTTCGACTGTTGTTGTCGCTTTTTCCTTTTTTTTTTTTTAATTATTGTTATTATTACTGCCAGTCCTTTTTATTATTTGTAACTTTTTTATTATTTTTGCCTGGTCTTTCTTTCCTTTTTTTTATTCTTTCTTTTTTAATTACTTCTTATTTTTTCCCGTGGAGGGAGGGGTGGCTGCTTGGCAGCGGGTCGGTTGCAAAAAGCGAGAAAGAAAAAAAAAAAAAAGCCAAAAAAAAAAAAGAAGCAAAAGAAAAAAAGGAAAGAAAGGGAGGAGGAAAAAAAAAAAAAGCCAAACAAAACCAAACCAAAAACCAAACCAAACAAACAAACAAAAAAAAAACTTCATTCGGATCTGAAAGTGGCAGGAAAGTGCCTGGCAAGTTGCAGGGATGGAGCTACACAGCTTGCAGGAGGCGTTAAAAGTGGAAATCCAATGTCATCAGGTAAAAAAAAATACCAACAATAAAATTATAAGCAAATAAAAAATGCTCTCGTATCCCCGGCGCTTTTGAGAGGGAGAGGAGGATCGGAAGGGAGCCCGTGGTGCATGCTTACCAAGTAGCCTTCGCTTCTTGTCGCAGGGTCTATCGATCAGGGGAGGGGGGCAGCGGGGCCGGAGCCGCGGCCGGGGCGGCGGAGGGGGGTAGTCGGGGCCGCGGCGGGGACCCTTTGGGCCCCCCCGGCCCCCCGCGGCAATGGCGAGCACTTCGCCAAAGTAGTTTTGCGGCTTGTTTGGCTGAGTTTTGGTTTGGGGTTTTTGTGTGTGTGTGTGTGTGTGATGTGTGTTGTGGAGATGCGGAGTTAACGTTGCGGTCGGTGATAGTGCTGAGTGTGTGTGCGTGAGTGTGAGTGTGTGCGTGTGTGCGAGTGTGTGTGTGTTGGAGAGATTAGGACGAGACTTGAATATTTATGAGCTTTGCTTGAAACTGACTCGCAGTGTTTACTTGCCTCTTTGTTCCTTACCCCCCTCCCTCCCCCGTCCACATACATACATACATTTAAAAAAAATCCATTAAACTTGGAACAGTTTCTAATTCCTCCTTTTTTGGGGGGGGGTGATTTTTTTTTTTTTTTTTTTTTTTTTTTTTTTTTTCACAACCAGTTGCACAAATGAAACAAAATCCACAGGGAAATGC
>JBCJKH010023864.1:0-17857 GCA_039877255.1 Loriculus beryllinus | reverse complement strand
AAGTCATCCTTTTTGTTCACTCTATATTTTTTCATGTAAGGGTGGTTTAGGGTACTTCCTTTCACCGAAAATGTCCACCCCTGTGGTCTGTATTGCTTTCTTAAAATACTACACAGGATTCCCCCTCTCCCCTTTTACAGAGCCCTTGCATTATACCGTAGCCACCATGAGAGCACATGGGAACAGATTCAAAGCAACACCGCTCCCAGAAATCTGGCATTTCCCAGTTCCCTAGCACTTAGTATTTTTTTGCCCTCCAAATAATGTTCTGTTAGCAAACACTGGTACATATACTCTTATAGTCAAATGCACTGAGGCTCTTTTTAAAGCTATGTGGATACTGCACCTCAACAGGAGATATGCTCTTCATATTACCTCTACACTTCCCCATTTTTCAGCTCTCCCTGCCCTTTTATCACACCCCAAAGAGTCACCTTGTGCCAACCTCCTGCAACCCCTCTGCATCAGCTGACTTTTACTAATTTAACTTAAAGCAGTCTCTGCCCTCTGTTCCTTCTCCCTGCTTCAAAATCTATTTTCTGCCCTGCTGTCATTACAGCAAAATGTATTGATCCCCACAGAAAATCCATGTTGTTACTTCCTTCCTCTGACCCCTGTTTACTGATGAGGGTTGGAGGGACAGGAACTTCATACATCTGAAAAGCACCTGCAGCACTTGAAGGATTCACAACAAAAAATAACCTATAAAAACAAGAGACCCAAGCAGTCTTAGGAGAAAGCATTCCAGTCTATGGGAGCCAGCACAGCAGCAAGAACACCTATTGTACTTCCCCTTCTAACAGAAAATCATTAGCATTATGTGTGAGATGTGTTTCCTTCTCTACACTGAATAACTTTGGCCTTTAATCTTTTATCTAGATCTCAAAGTGCTGTATCTGTGGCATCACAGCTCTTTGCTTCAACTAATGACTGAACTTTCTGATCCCAGACATTTAATCTCTGTGTGTAAGTGTATCAAAATGACTTGGAAAATGGGAATTGCAAATCACATTCTCCAGAATCGCAGCCAAAGTCTCCCATTACATAAGCAACACGATTCTTCATTTTATCTGAGAGGACAGATAAAAAGTGACATCCAAATATCAAGCATCAGTGAATATTGGACCCCTCGTTTCCCAAAGAAAAATCAGTGCACATAATTCTTCACACGTTTATCCCAAAAAGGTCAGATCTGTTACCTGTTACCTTCCAGCATGACCCAGTTGAAATTAAGGCCATCCTGACTTACATCAGCTAAGAATTTTGCCCCTGCATTTACTACCACTACTGGAACGTTAATCTTTTGTCTGTTGGCTTTTTAATTAGTTAACTAATGTGTGACTTATTTTGACAAATAGCACCGCTGCCTCAGATTTGCTCTTGTAATTAAGGTACATGATCAACCACTTGCTATTCAAAAACATGATGAACTGTTCAGGTCTGTTTAAGAAGGAAAAAACCACTTTGCCTGTAGAGCAGCATGTGGAGACATTTTAAAAGCCACAGAGATTTAGAGAAAACAGTTTTGAACGCCATATAAACTAAGTACTTTGCACAGGTCTGTTATAGAGCTCTTTTTCACTTCCAAACAAGATCAGAACCTCTGTGCTAGAAATAAAAGCACAAAGGCATTAAAGTTTAGGTGGCCATGAAGCACACATTCCCTGCACAAGTATTCCCAACATTAATTAAGATGCACTGCAGTCCTGACAGGAAAAAAACCATTAGCCCTCTTTTAAGGGAGGTAGAGAGAATACTGAATCAAGTTAAAGCAATTTATTTATTTATTTTACTGGTATATTGTATTTAAGCATTCCCACCAAATCCCAATTTGTGCAGATACCTGAAATCATCACACGTCTGATTCAGGCTGGTTTTGTGGCATTTCTACTTGGGTCTGAAGCAGGAGAAGTTACCTCATGAGGGAGCCTGCTCCCAAATAAACTACAGGTACATTCATGAGACTCCTCTCTGTGCCTGAACTTCTCTGTGCTTAGCTCAGCTTTAGAAACATCCACACTTCCTCTGCCACTGTCCCTACATTCTCCTGAGAAGATAACGACTGCTGCATCCTTATATCACAGCAGCACAAAGAAGATGGCCTTGAAATGTGTGTGATAAATATGCTTTTAGATATGGATAAAAGTTAACCAAAGACAAACCAGGCCTTACCCTGCCCAAATATTTATGGGAAAGAGTAAACTGTTTACAAGGCCAATGTGCACATCAGGAGAAAATGACTGCATATTTATCTGGTGAACTAAAGCATAAGAGAATGCAGCCACTCGCTTTGAGAAACACAGAACGTGATTGTTGATCTGATGCTGCTTGCAACCAGACCAGTGTTTTACCTATTGCTCCAGGCATGACTTCAGTGTAAAGTTCAACTCTTCTTTCCCCATTCATTTACTGAAAAAGTTTAGAAGAGCCATTAGAAAACTCATAAAAACCACTATAGAGAACCCCTCTCAAAATTAGCAGGTAATGCATAACAGTGATCTTTACTTCGCTGTCACAATTTGCTAAAGTTTTACTGAAAGTTGATGATTTAACAAGTGTTCTTCATTTGGAAATGAACAAATATAAGGAATTCTTACATGGAGTAGAAAGATGGGAGCAATTTGCCACTTCCAAAACACAAGGTTCTGCCCAACAGAGAAGTACCTAGCAGGAACACGTGCAAAAGGGTTCTAAGAATTCTTTTTAGTAGAGGTGTTTATATGAGGAGCAAAAGCCACAGGAAAGCACAAACTACAGATAAAGGCAATAGCCTGAAAAAGGAGCATAGCTCTAAAGAACAGTCTAGAAAGGGTACCATCTGGGCAGAATTATGTCTGAAAGATGTTGGTAAAGAAATATGTCCTATTCCATTCTTTGTATGCTTAGGAAAATGGGGTTTTCTGCATTTTTTAAATTAAGATTTTTGCATCTTTTGTCCACCACAAACCAGCAGAATCCCAAATCTGACTTTTCTAAAAGCGGATAACAGCTCTTGTTTATTAGACAAGCATGGTTATTTGTCTCAACCAACTGTCAAAAAACCTCATACTGCAAGGTTTTTCATATGACTTCATAGAGCCAGAGTGAAGTCTGCAGTCCTGGTAATAAGTTTGGACCTGAATTTTATACACCAAAAGGCTAAGGTTCAGATCTTAGACACATATTAAAACATGTAAATAAACTGAGCGATTCAAGAGTAAGCAATTTTAAATCAATACATACAACAGGCAACTCAGCACTTTTAAGTCAAGACACCTTCAAAGGTTTAACACTGAGCTCTGACTTTTCGTATGTCAGCATTTTCTCCCTTAGGAAAGAACCTCTATTTTCCAAGTTGCTGCATATCCCTGCTAGTCTCATCCATAAAGCTGTGCCAGAAATTTTCACAGAGGAAAAGAAGCACAGTCTTGTGTTGAGGAGAAGTTGACACACTAGGCTGTTTTAAACTAGCATTCAGACAGGCCAAAAAACAGTACGGAAAATAGGAAAGCCTTGAGATATTGTCCAGCCCTGATCTTGGATAATAGAGTTGCTACCTTAACACTGGCTAGAAAATCTACTGCTAAATAATTGATCTCAGCTTTCAAAGACTCTTTCTACTTTAATTTTAGGGGTTCAAATAGTCCAGGTAAGGCCTGGATTACTTAAGATACACATTTGAAGAAACACAAACCTTCTCAAACTCAAACCCAATACTGATTCTGAATTTCATTCCCTTATTAAACAAAGCCAAACTAAGACTACAGCCATCAGCTCATTAGCAGAGCAGCATGAGATTTGGATTCTCTCCTCCAAAACAAACACCAGGTCCTGGCACCGGTCACATTAATCTGTTTGCTACTTCAAACAATATTTCACAAGCCCATTTCCAAGATCTGATGTCATCAATTCTGAACCCCCCAGATTCATCTGTAGTTTATGACTCCTGAATATTCCCCCTGCCCCGCTCACTTTGAAGATGTCAGTAAAACTCACATCGTGCCCACATGACAATGCTAAGGGCATAATCTCTCTCCAGATTAATTTACATATCCATCCACTTCCTGTGTTCCTCTTTGTCATCAACCCATTCATATGCTTTCCCTCCCATCTTTCATTCTTTCCTCTCTTTCAGTTTTAGTCTTATTATGCCCATTTCTCTTTATTGCTGAATGCTTTAATTTTTTGGTTTTCCCCTCTACATATTTATTTGTTCAGTTTTCTCCTCAGTCCTTCAAATTATTTCCACCACCTTTCAAACTCTCTTAAATCCTACTCCTATCTCCTTTTTTAACTCTCTTCCTTTCAACCCATTTTCTCCTGTTCTGTTATCCATTCCCTTTAGTTTTCTTTCCAACAGCTCTGACGCTCTCAGAGCATTTCCCTGGAAATACCTCAGACATCTTCCCACTATTTGACCCAAAATGATGTTCCCTCTACAGGTGAAACAGTGACATGAACACATGGACATGGATCAAAGGCCCCAAAACATATAACCTTTGTTAAAAGCCCTCCTAAATGTTCAGATGACTTTGTAATTACAGTAAGAAATGCTTTTGCACCTATAATGTGAAATTCCAGTGTTGATTAAATAGATGCATGTTGCAATAATCAGACTTAGTGCTATGCCCTTATAATATATGTGTTGCTGTCTGAGAAAAGAAATACAACATCAAACAGCAGCTGAAGTACTCCAGGGAAACACTATTTAAGGGACTATCTGGCCTGGTGTTATCCACAGATTTGAGTACAAAATGCTACATGAACGTCAAACTACAATCCTACTGAAGGAAAAATAAATGGATAAAACCAGCACTAATTGTTATTAAACTTCAAATTTCTTAAGCACATCCAGACACAGAGAGATCAGTTTTACTGTGATAACAATAGTACATATGCATGCATATAAACTGGGTCTGGCTCTTATGGAATACAGTATTTAATAGTCCAGGAAGCACAATATACATGCTGTGCTAATTGCACTTCAAAGACATCCTCTTTGGTTGCTGCCAGGAGCACAGAACACAGCTTGGGCATATTGTTTCCTACCTGATTAGTTCCATACATGAGCTTTTAAGCCAGCAGGTCTCTATTAAAGTACTGGCAAACCTTACTGCTGCAAATCTGGGACTCAATATTGTCAATACGAGCTTAGAAAGGATATCATAATAATACAGAAACTGACTTCTCTCTTTGTGTGTTGGAGACTTTACAAAATGTCTCTTCTCCACACTAACAATTAACTTGTACAAAAGTGCTTCAATCTGTCTTAGCTGAGTTTGAAAACATAATTTACAAACAGAAACATCATTTCAGTCTGGTTATCTACAACAGGAAATTTCATGTAGACAGCAACAGCGCTATAGCATGGCCACACTGCACCATTCAGGCATCTCCTTTCTATTTTAACACATGCTTCACTGATTTGCTCTTGACCCATCTCAGCAAAGCCTTTAAGCAGTGCCTGAAGATCCTTCTAGAGCTGGATTTGAAAGCCTACCTCCAGCATCCCCACCTGATCATAGAATAGTTACAGTTGGAAAGGACCTTTGTCTCCTTACCTCGTGCTGCTCTTCATCGTTTGCAGTCACTATAACCCCTCTTCAGACTTGTAGAAACTCCAGTAGGATGGCAGTGAGTGCCCAAAGCACAGATAAAGTGCAGGCTGACTTGACTGCAGCTCCAGTCTGGGAGAGGGTTTCAGCACATGTTCAGCTTTGTCCTGATATGGTGCATTTCCTAGACAAGAGAAAAAAATGCCATTTCTACTGATTCTGTTGGAATCATCACCAGGACGAGGTCCCTTTATAACAGAGGTCATCATACACTGGGATTTTCCAAATAAAATATTCGACTTGTTTATTATTCCCCTGTTAAGACTACTTATATTTCTTAAAGCTGTATCTCAAATTATCTGAGAACATCATTAGTGTAAATGGGTTAACACACGTGTCAAGGGTATCTGAGCAATCTGGGATTAAGTTATCCGGTATCTAAACTATCTGGGATTAAGATATTTAGGATTAATAGGTATCCCTCTTAACTTTTAATATGTACATGCTGACTACATCCTCGTGAGGTAGATATAATTAGCTAAACAAAAGTAGTATTTTCTTCAAGATGCTTAAAACCAGCATATACCATACATAGCCAAGAAGAAAGGAAATACAACATATTTGCTAGAAAACTTGAATTAGCCTCACATTAAACAAACAAAATAAAACCCAATCAATTTACATTTACGGTTCCAGTGATGAGCAATTCTGTGCTAGCAAACAATGACATTTTCACCTCTTTCTTCATACTCCATCTCTCTTCAGAAAAGCTAGCACTTATCGATTGTTATTAGAGGGGACTGAAAGAATATATGGCTAAAACAGCAACAGTGGACACAGGCAACAGTTGCCTGTTATTTTTAACTCAACTACATGAAAGGTCATTTGTACAGTCTGTGATTGTCTTCTACCCAGGACTACTTAGGAGAAGGCATATGAGTATTGCAAACTTAGAGGCATGAAGCAAGCTGGCTTGCATCAGTGAAGCAGATGATGAAGGAGAAGGCTGTGCCCATGACTGAAGGGTGCACATGTGCGGTGCACATGCTGATACCACTGACAGCCACCAAATACATGCGACACAAAATATTGGAAACCTCCTGGAATTCGTTGTGGTTGTTTATTTCAGAAGCTGCAGAAAATACAAACAGTATTCTTTCACTTAAGCACGTGCTTTATTCAGAAGACATAATCTTAACAATAAAGCTGTTTAGAAATGGATTTTGCTCTGTTCATCCAATTAGATTTTGATATTTGGTCTGGAAAGGCAGCCATCATGAGTTTAGGACAGCATGGCACTGCCTACTGAGGAGTGATGACTGCAAATTTAGCTAAGTCAGACATGATGAACCTGCCCAAAGCTTTCAGTGAGTTCATTAAAGCACACCATGCAAAAGCCTGCCTACCCAGAAGAGCTGACGTGGTTGGAAACAAAAAGCATAGCTAGCTCAGCTCAACGAGAAACAAAGCCTGCTGGCACAAACCCTGCTTTGGGCACATCTGCCAACCTGGACCTTGCTGTCCATGTCCTGTAGCTGCACAGCATGAGAAGCTGAAAGAAAATGCAGAGAAACAGGAGCTTGAAGCCATTTTAAAGCACCAAAAGCAGCTCAGTATTGAGAAAGCAGCTGAATCTGAACATTAGAGCCAGCTGCAATTGTGGGGAGAGCAAAAAGCAGCTGGAACAAGACAAAGCAAGAGGTAAGCCAAGCACGGGTGAAGAACTGGGCTGCTGCAGAGGCAGAATCCAATGTTCCATGAGACGTTTGCCAACACCATTGTCCATCCTTGTGAGCTTGCCCTCTATGAAAGGACTCCTTTCTGTGGACTCTCTTGTGTGCTACATACTAACAGAGGTAGCAGAAAATATCACTATATACCTATGTATATATGTATACCTATGTATATGAGTATATGTATACTATATACCTATGTATATGAGTGAGGAGGACAGGAGGAGGGTGCTAGCTATTCTGAGGACTCCAAGCCCAGATGTTGTGCCAGATGTTGGAACAGTCACTGTAGTTAAAATTGCAACAGATTTCTCTGGAAGCAACTGTCACAGCAAAACGTGATCCAAGAAAAGAGGGGATAAAGGCGAGAAGGCACAAAGAGAAACCTATCACCAAAACGGATAATTAATGGAAATGATTGGGAATTTTGCAACCAAACGCTTTCCCTGTGATTCACTGATTCACAGACATGAACCTTTTCACAGCATGGATATGAGTAAGCATCTGTTAGATTGAGACCCTTAGGTACAGTGACAGTGCAGACAGGAGAGAAACCCAGCCCACAGGATTTAGTACTGCACACATAACAATTACCTGAATTCAGCCAATTTGCTCTGGTATTCTGGTATTCTCATTAAGCACCTTCATCAGGAGGCTATGTAGTGAGAATTTTACCTTCTTTTCTTACAAGGACCGTGTATGTGTGCAGACACTCATGCATACACGAAAACCCCATCAGAATATTTATAATCTTCTCCTTGTGTGACATAGGAACATCCTTCTCAAAAACTTCTGAGGCTGAGTAAAACCATTTTCTACCCAGCTCTACTAAAATAAGTTCAATAAAACTAATATCTATTAAACACTAAACACCTATTAACTCTTCCAACTAACTGGTCTGGAAAATGTATGAATTAAAGCAGGCTGAATCAAAGATATAAATTCAATAGTAGTAATACGAACATACTTGTAAATCAGAGCTGATCAGGTGCCAAGTAAGCTTGCAGATATTTCACCTCTGCTTTGCTCAAGTTAGTGTGAAAAAGAGATCTTGGACCTTAAGAAGCACCCTTCATATACAAACCTGGACATTTCTAAGTGAAAAGACTAATTTTCACTAAGCTGAATTTGTACTAAGTTGTCACCAATGATGTACAAAATACATCATACAGGGTTTTCCTTTAGGTGTAATATCTTTAAAATCAGCGTACACCAATAGAAAACTCTTGTAAATGTTCCTGTTTGGCATGGTATCTGGGATTTCTTCACATAGAAAAAGGACAATTGTACGAAAGGGTGTGGAGATCTACATGTATTCTAACACACAGCCCTCACACATGCTCCCAAAAGCTTTAAAAAGTAAGAGACTCACATTTTTCATGACATTTTCTAAGTGTACATACTGACAGAAACAACATCTTCCAGGTTTGTTTTCACATATTTAGTACAAACCCACAAGAACAACTGTGAAATTCCAGAAGTGTGAACAAGATCAACATCTTAACAGTGGAAAACTCACTGTGTTTATAGAAAAATACCTTTTATTTTAACCTTTTATCTATTTTGTACGTTATATTATCTTTCTATCTTAGGAAAGCACACAGTTGGGGTTTTTTTTCATCCCATTCAATGACAAAAGAGGGTAGCCTGTAGTGATTAAAGACATTTAATCCAAGCTGAGCAACTTATCTCCTATTTGTAATATTGCTAATGAGTAGGCTTGTCAGATAGTGGAAAAATATCTTTACAATTAGAGACTTGATTTCAACCTAATTGGCTTCTGCAGGATGCTGTAGATCTGCCCTGAAATCAATGGCATTATGATGTAATAATTTAAAAGAAGGGTAAGAAAAAGTCTGAGTCACACATAGCCAGATCTTTCGAAGACAGGAAAATATAACAGTGGTAAAACAGTTCAGTTTTAATAAGCCATTTTTATTTACTTTGAGAAAAATCAAAGTCCTGCAAAGTTGTAATGTGACTGAAATTGAATCACGAGAAAATTAATATAGCACTGAAAGAACATGGAAAGGAAACTTCAGTTCTTTGTCTACATTACAAATCAATCATGTGGAGAGAAGCTTGGGTTCACACAGATGCATGTCCTGGCCCTCCATCCATTTAACCACCTTGTTCAGGCAAGACTGAAGAAACTTAGAGAAGCAACCCCATGGCTCAGTTAATAACTCCCTAAATCTTTTCGTTTTCTTAAAAGTGCCATTTTTAGAGCTAGCTGGAAATTTCCACTTTGTGCCTCACAAATACTTATTTACGCCCCAAAACCATGGTTTGTTCCTTTCTGCTGCTTTACTCACTGTTCATGAGCACTCACACTGGCAGTTTTTTGTTTGCACATATGTTTAGGGAACATCTGTTCTTTGTTCCCATCTGATTGAGATCATCTATGTATCTATGCACGAAGAAGGCAACTGGTTGTGTGCTACTGTCATCGATTTTTATCTGACTTCATGAGCTCAAGTGAGAGGGAGCAGGGACTCAATACAACAGGAGTTGACTGTTTGGCTTGTATAGCTGGCAAAATGCCTGACTTTACATAATGCATACCTTCAGCAAGTAGGTATCAAGGCACTTTATTGAAGGAGGCAAATATGGATATCACTATCTTGGAAACAGTAAGATAGAGAATAAAGGTCACTGACTTGGTCAAGAGCAATCACCAGGTGGGAGAGCTTACCAGTTCTGCATCCCAGTTCACGTCTCTCTCCTTTCTCTACACTATCTCCTCATAATAAAAGGCTGAAACACCATTCCTCCCCTCTCCGCCTTCCAAAAAAACCCAAACCAAAACCAATCCTAGTTTGAATCCAGTAAGAGAAGAAGAGAGTTACTCAAACAAATAAAGCGATCAATTATACTGGATAAAATTTGGGCAACTAATAATTTCAACAGCACATCCTGTCTGAATACACAATTCTATTTACATTATGACTGGTAAAAGCACTTGGGCATCAACCAGCATACAGGACCCTGCAACAGTGAATTTTCTTTGTTCCATCACTGAGGACAGCACTGCTTCCTACACTATTTGTGTTTCAGCAAGTCAGAATTTTGCTCCAACAATAGTTTCTTTAAAACTATATGTGTTCTCACAGATGCCCACCATAAATGAACTAGAATATACTGGATAATAATGTTTGTTTGCTACAAGTCATGTTTGTGATTGCCTCCCTTGACCAGCATAGTGTAAGAACATGTTTAGTTATGGATTTGATGGAGGTAGACAGGTTTTTTATAACAAAGGGCTTTTTTCCTTCCCAAATTCTGCTTTTAAGTGTCTGGTATTGCACAGCAGAAGCAATTGTGGCAGAATGAAAGTTCCTGCTTTTTATCCCCATTTCTATTTACCTGTCTGCAAAACAATCTACATTTTCACTGCAATTCTCCTTGACATTTCTCTTATCTATTTTCCTTTCTCATTAGTCTGCCTCATGAGAAAATACAGGTGCAGAATACTAAATCAACTTTATGGTCACCACATCTGATGCATAGCGACAGACTGACCCCATACGCAAGTCTTGGGTTTGAGATTTTTTTTCACCAGATGCATAAGAACACGTTCTTCCTGAACTGGAATATGTTCAAGAAAACCTTTGCAAATAAAAGACTGTTATTCACCTGAAAGGAAGCAGGTGGCATCATTACAGCAAAGCAATGTAAACATATAAAAAGAGAAGAGAAAGATGTATTTTTTATCCTCCCTCTGATTATCCAGTTGGCTGGTTAATTTGTTTTACTTTTTCAATTATATCTATGAGGCCATTTTCACCAAAAGGCATCCCAGGAGGAACTGGTCTGTGTCCAAGCACCTGCGATGTTTTTCCATTTTGCCCAGGAAAGGCAGAATACACCATTGCCAGGGGTCTATCTCTCACAGTGATGTTGAGTGAGTGTATATGTCTCAGCGAGATCTGCCTTCTCTTTTCCAGGCTGAAAGCTCTTTCAGCCTCACAGGAGTGATGCTCCAGACCCTTAATCCACTTTGTGGTGCACTGATCTCTCTCCAGTGACCCCAGCTATCTGTTGTATTGGGGAACCCAAAACTGGACACAGGTATGTATGGCCTCACCAGTGGTGAACAGAGGGGAAAAATCACCTCCTTCAACTTGCAGCCTGGGAAACCACTTGCCTTCTTTCCTACAATGCAACATGCCATGTTCAGCTTGGTTTCCACCAGGATCCCCAGGGTCCTTTCCTGCAGAGCTGGTTTCCAGCTGGGCAGCCCCAATATAACTGGTGCATGGGGCTGTTCCTCCCCAGCTACAGGACTTTGCATTACCCTTTGTTGACCTACTGCTGAACTACAAATCAGAAAGAAATTCTTGAAGTCTTTGGAGTCCATAATAATTCAATTCCGTGTAAATCCAGCAAAATGCTGTTTATGAAGGCAAACTCTAATCACTTCTCTTTATAGAAAAAAAGTCAGTATTTTAGAATAACAGCAGAAAATCTAAGCTCCAATATAACTGCCACTTAAGAAACAAATACTGACTTCATTTGCCTGAAACCATCCAAAATGTAGATATCCATTTATTTTAATAAGCTCAGATTCTAGAAGATTTATTCTGCTACATGTTTTTTGTTCTGCAAAAATACCAATTTGCCAAGATTCAAAGATGAAAAATATCACCTTATGTTTAATTTGACAGGACACAGATGAAATAGCTTAATTTTAGCATTAATGTGCATAATCGTCTGATTTTCAAGACCCAAAACATCCTCAGTCATTGTCTGTAGCTTTCTAAAAGAGCAGTATTATTTAGAAGACTGCTATAATGATTTGTTAATTCACCCAAGCAGTGGACAAAAGTTTCTGACCCCATGACTTGTCTTCCATGATTTTAATCTGGCTAAGACATTCCAGTGTCCCCACATCCCCTTTCCCACCCACAAAGTGAGATCCTTAGGCCCCTGACCTCCTTGTCCCCATGACGCTATTGACACCATTTCACAGCCTTGTTTCACTTCTAAATCTGCCGCAAAGCCCTGGGATGCACTCAAGGGCTCAGAAGCCAGGCTCTAGTTATTTGTCACCTTAGCAGATTCTTTCTCACTTTAAAATCAATCTTTGGATGGATGTAACTTATGTAAGCAGCAATCACAGCCTTCTTTCAATGTTTACTGCTCCCTGTCTACTCACCGTAGAGCCAGATTGAGAAGCTGAAAAAGTATGCCAGTGAAGTTATGTAGGAAGAATGTAAAGCAGAAGTGGAGAAGAAAGCTCGCACCTCAATTGATTGAACACATCCTTTCAGACTGAAGGCATATGTATCCCAAAATCATTTTAATTTCCTGTAAAGAGCACCCCAAAGTTCATAGAGTAATTTTGAAAACAAAGAAATGCAAAGCCACCTACAGATGCTTTAACATTTAAATGCATGCTGTTTCATTCACCACCCTGATTAGGAGTGGAAGAGGGGTTTGGGTGACTTTCAGATATTTTGTGTCTCTTCTTCAACACCAGTGAGATATGGGAATGCTCACCAATTTGGAGAAGATGATCACCCCTTCGCAGGACTGATCCAATTATCAGTAGAGAGAAATGTTGATAAGCCAATGTTTAAAACTTCCTGTGTTTAAAACTACCTGTGTCAGTGTGATTTGTATAGGTGTAGCTGTTTACAGAACACACCACACCTCTATAAAAACACACCTCATAATTAATATAGATATTTAGATATTGGAAATGGCACTGGGTTTAGCACATAGGTATGCATGCTTTCTGAGAGCCAGGACAAGAGGAAAGGGGAAAAAGAATAAGGAGAGAGTGAGGATATGGAAGAGGGGAAAAGGAGAGGAAAGAATATTCCCATAGGCTCAATCAAACAGGAAAGATGAGAAAAATGCAAAGAACACGTTGAAGAGCTGAAAAAAATACAATTGTATAAATTGCATCTTTTTAAGACCATGAAGATATGTCAAAACAGCAACACTGCAAGCTAATAGACATCTCTTTTGAGTCAAATCTTGCAAGTCTTAACTCCGGCAGAAAATATATTGTAGTAAACGTTGAGTAGGACTTGCAGATTTCACAGTTTACTAGCAAAATTTATAGAGATTATTCTCATCTTCTTTTTCATTAATGTTGAAATTCCATGTGAAGTCCTAGCTTCATTGACGTTAATGCCAAAACCCTCTTTGACTGCAATAGGCTCAGAATTTCTGCATCATTAAGTACTACTACATGTATTAAGTAGCTTTCAGAAGTATAACTTACTACTTTAAGACAGGTATTTCAATGCATGCAGTAAAAGAGCCCAGGCTAAAAGGAACCAAAAGAGACATTTGGATTCTCAATCATTGTCCTAGTTAGCAAAACTATAGCCATATTTTCATGCATACTTCGAGACGGCGTGAACACTGCTGCCAAAAGAAGTCAACAGAACCATTTCTACTGCATGGTTTCGATGAATGGGTTTTCTGATTCAACTTGCTGCATAAACATGCTGCTGAAGGGAGGGAGCAATCTGCACTCAGGAATGAATGTCTGCCTATGAGAGGAAAGTCTTCCTTTGGTGAAAGTGATGGTCTGCTACAGCTTAAAGTGTTTGTGAAATTGTGATGGAAGAGGGATCACAACTTGTGTTTTTTCAAGTGGTCTCAAGGTACAAATACCATCAGACAACAGCATGTCAAAACAGTGGATGAGAAACAGTACTCATTTATGACGCGCATGGCAAAAATGGCATACCTGAATTATGCCTCGGAAGAGCTCAGGCAATGCCACTGATGCTGTTAATATGCTAAGGAATAGGTAAGCATCCATGGTGCTCAGGTCTCTACTGTAGATGCAGGCATGAGCTTGCCCTGCCCAAGCAACTGAGGACCTCAACTGTAAGCTATTTAGGAAACAGAAGCATGTAGCTACAGTCAGCCTTGAGAGCATCAAAGGTCTACTGAAACATAAAACATATTTGCTTCTAATCCACTTGGAGCACAGGCAGAGCATGCTTATGTCTGCCTGAAGAAGGGAATACAAATATAGCCTTCCGTCTTTTTCTTCTGCCATTTGTCACTGCTCTGGTTTATTTGCACTGTGAGATCTCCATCACAGCAACCCTCTCTCACTCCAGATCCTGCTTGGACACCTTGCTCCCCACTGCTCACTGTCTCAGGAAAGGCAAGGTTTAATCTGATGTGTCTCAATAAGCCTGCTCTGCAAAGCTGGCAGGCAACAGATAAATCCCTCTCCAGCACCACATTTAATTCCCAGTTTCCAGGGAGCGGACGCAGGTGAAAGCTGTAGCAGGTAGGAAAAAGAAGGGCCTGGATTTTCTCACACTCAGTACCACACAACACTGTATTGCATATGCAGCAGATCCAAAAGGCAAAGCACAGTAATGTCTCTGACAACTCTGACAGAGACAGGAGAACCCTAAGAACATTTCCGCCAAGCTCCACTGACTCCAATAGGCTACAGCAAGAACTGCAGATATTCACTCACTAAGAAACTAATAATGGATAGGGGTCTTTTTTACTTCCCTGCCTTTTCAACCTGCTCTATAAGTAACTTCAATATAGATAAGAAGGTGCGTGTAAAAGACGAAGTTAAAATGGGATTTAGAGGAGAAAAAAGAATGGAGGCATTGGGAGAAAGGAAAGAGCTGGCAAATTAAATCTGTCCCTGATTATCTCATGGGTCTAATGATCTGAAAAGCAGGGGTGGAAAGAACAAGGAAAAGAACAAGGAGCTTAGAGTAATTAATTAATTCATTGTTTAGATTGTCTCCTACAGCACAGAAAAAGAAATCAAGATTAAAAATAAGAATGAAAGTGAAAGTTATTAGAATAATTAACTTGTAATTATGCTGTTGTGCTGATTTGTTTTTGTTCTAGCTATAAAGAAAGAAGCCAAATAAATCCTACTTCATCAAGTTATTTCTTTAACAATTTATTTCTCAGAGTAAAAGCTTCTGAAGTGTGCAATTAAATGCCATTTGAAAAAGGAAGGAAGATTGGTGTTCAAATTACAGGATGAGGCTGTTGACTGCTAATACAGTGATCAGCCCTGCAAAAATCCTATGCTAGCTGCAGCTAACACTAGCTTGGAATACCCAGGATTTCATTTATTACATATGGTTATGTTGCTTCGTTCAATACCTTCTTGTTGTTGATGTTCTGGCTGGGTTATTTTTGGTAGTATATTCTTTAATTATTATTCTTATTATTACTGCTATTATTACAACTGTTATTATCATCATCATATATGTCCACAGCCCCTGCAAATATTGAAGTTGACAAAATGTCTACTGTCTACTTTTGGGGGGGAAGTTGGTCATCTGAATCATTGGTTAATTTTGTCTTTTTAATCTTCCTTATGTAGATTACAATATGGCAATTTTTTTACCCCAGTAATCCTCATCACTGGATTTTTTAATATCATACACAGGCTGCATTTTCCAACACTGCGTCAAATTTACTTGATGTAAGGAGTTCAAGGAATTGGGAAAAAACAACTTGAAAGGAAACTGCTCAAGACACCAGCTGAATAGTCTATGATAGATAGCCTTATGCATGCAGTAAGCCAGGTTTTCAGAGAACATAAATAGGTGTAGTTTTGCTGAAGTTAGTAGACCTGTACTGGGAAGTAATAAAACATCTTATTAGACACAAAGAGATTTTAAGGGGAACTTTAGTTTTTCAAATAGCCTATCCTGGCTGGCTTGTTCCAGAGATTTGAGAGCTAATCAGAAGAAAACCAAAAAACCCTCAACAAAATAGATGCTGTAACATCGGACTTTATGACATCTTGAGTAGACATGACACATCTTAAAAGTTGTTTCATAATGCAGTCGTTTTTATTTCCGCTATTCCTCTGCACTCTTCAATTATTAAAGTTAAATGCACAGAATTCCTTGGGGACTTTCACATTTCTTAACAAAGCATTTTATGTGCTAACAGAAAATCCCAAAATTAGGAGAAATCATTTACAAGCAGACAACAGCTGTTATAGCATTAAAACTTTAATTGGCAGCCCCTAACAGATCATTGGGTATTTCACTCATTCTCTTAAGGATGTGCTAATCCTTATATTATTCAGAAAGAGAACAATTTGTTGCACATTAGCACAGATTGAGTGTGCATGCAGATGCAGATACGTGTCTGTCTGAAATAGATGGTGCCCTGACACTGAGAGTCAGAAACCTGAATTCTGACTTTAGACAAGTCGTTTCTGTACCCACTTCTTGCCAGTGCATCTTAAAAGTTCTTCAGAAGCAGGGTCACCTCTCACTACCCTTTCTATTAGACAGAGTAGCTGCATGGTAATGACATTAATAACAATGATGATTTGTTAACACACAAGAACATGACAACGTGATTCCTTGTGCACTACGCAAGTGCAAGAGAAAGGTAATTTCGATGAATATCTGTGCACAGAGAATACTAAAGCAACACAGATCAGCTCTGACAATGCATCCATCATCCAAATTCTTCTATTGTAAAAATAAATTATTGAAGAATTAGGTTAATGACTGAGAGTCAGAGAACACCAGTGATGAATTTATTACTGGATTGACTCAATAGCACGTTTGGAAAAAAATAATAGAGTGAACAGAGTAACTGGTACAGTAAATGACCTCTGTATTTCAACATCCATTCATCTAAACCTCATGGTACTGGATTGAAGCTGAAAACTATTGGTGTGGTTCTCCTCAGGGATCTTTTTCCACCTCTAAACATCATTGTCACAATGTTTTCTGTTTTCCTGCATTTCCCAAGCACCCAAAATAAAACAGTAATGGAGAATCCCAGAGAAGGTGATGAGAAGTGGTACTTAAAAAATTGCCTTTGGATGGGATTTCATCCTGTAAGTAGCTGCTTGAGTGTTCTGCTGATCTTGGGTCTTAGAGGTAGATTTGCTCCAGTGGTAGGAAATGCATAATGGTTTCACAGCTTGCCACACTAATAACAAAGTATGTAAAATGCTTTCTCCATAGCATAATTAAGAAATTACTTCTTTATTCTTGTCTTGCTTTTACAGGCAACCCTCCCATTAACTTTGGTAGTGATGTGTCATTATTGCATGCTTTTCCCTGATCAGAGCTGGTCTCCATCTTATCATAGAATGGTTTAAATTGGAAAAGACCTTAAAGATGATCTAGTTCCACACTCCTGCCTAGAGGCTAAGGAAGATGCTCCATTTCTATTGTGAGCATAAGTGCCAAGGTCCAAACACAAACACAGACCTCCATTTAACTCAAAACATATATCTACATTGAGGAACCTTTCACTCCACAGGGAGTTTGTAACAGGCTTCAGCGTACCTTTTTGAAAGGGAAAATCCTGCCTAAATTCCAATCATCTCTTTCTGATGTGCATAGAGTTGCATGAAACACTCAGGTTTTTCAACATCCATCAATTTCTAAGAAATAAAATATCTTCATTATAAAAACTGAGTCTTACAAGCATCGTATCTGGGTACAGCAATTCATGTGCACCTTCATGCAAAGGGAGATCTTTCATCCAAAGACCATAATTACAATTACTCATACCTGTTGCTCTTCATTGTTAAGGAAATGCTGCAGAGTAATTTGTATTTAGTGCCACTCTCACAGGTACTGCTCAGCTGTG
>JBCJKH010023860.1:23758-35045 GCA_039877255.1 Loriculus beryllinus | reverse complement strand
TCTTTCTTTTCTGAGAGCTTTGTTTCTGTCCGGCTCCAGGGGGAGGAGAGTTGGCCTACAGCTACAGCAGTAACTTTGAGTAACTTCTCAGGAAACAGCTTATTTAGATAGCACTGCCTATTCTTCAGAGGAGAGGATAGAAGAACATATTGCCTGTTACTAATGAATGGCTTTTCCACAACTAATGATGTTTACAGGGATGGATACGCCAAGGTCTCCAGAGTATCTCCACTAATAGGGTGGATTTTGGCGCCAAGAAATCATGGCTTTTTCACACACACACATCCCGATAGGAGAGAGTTAAATATCTTCTCTGTTCTTAATGGAAAACTAAGCAGGCATGACGCATCTGTTTAGAAGACATTTTTCTTATCTCCAGGATAGAAAAGAATTCCAGAGCTCAAAGACCAGAAACCGAGAGCAGTTCCTTCATTGCCAACACAGGCAGGCCAGAGGAGTTCAGGTTGAACATAAGCTAAGGGTTGGACTCTCTGCCCACTGCAGTAAATAGATTGTTTCCACTGGCTGCAGTAGGAACAACTTTAGGCCTTGATTTCTCTACTCAATTTTGCAGTAAATAAGAGCTTCAAGCAGAACACATTAAAGCTGTTTTGATTTCTAAGATCCAGTTCTTCCAGAAGTTAACTCTTCTAAAATTCAATATACACAAATGCTCTTTGGCTGGGTAGGGGAAGAATTTGAATCATCAGACGTTCATCTTAACCTTCTGGGTCAAGGATTTCCCTCTAATGGAGTCTGTGAATTTGCCACCCAGTCTGGAAAAGGTTTAAGCAAAGCTTTTCCAGAGGTAATAAAGATTTTAAAGGGGAAAAAAAAACCAAACCAAAACAAAACCCAAGCACAAATATAAACACAAAAATGCGGAAAACTTTTAATGAACTTTGATAAATTGTGGTGTCCATATTCTGCTGAATTTTTGCACAATAGGAACTGGCCCAGGCCGAACGAAGGTTCCCTTTGCATCTCGATCCACAAAGCTGTGCTGTTACCAGCTGGTTTCACATAAGCTGCGTTTTCAGGTGTGAACAGAGTTCAAACTCCAAACCCCAATCTCTGAAGGACCTAAAGGCTCTGGGCGAAGCTTCTCCTCTCAGGCATGTAACTGCAAAGCAGAACTGAAGTCACTAAGACCTTGTAAACGTGCCTTCAGCAGAGACCAGCCCCCCCCACCGCTGCTTCCCCAGCCCAGCTCAGGAAGCATCTCTCTGCTCAGTACTTTTATACACAGCAATACTCAGCCAAACCTCTTCTTTACAAAGCACAGTCACTCAGAAAGAAAGCAAACAAAACTTAATAGCTGCTACCTTGAAGAAGTCAACTCCATATTCCAAAATAAGGTAGATCTGTAACTCAAAATTGTTGGCTCTGGGAATCTTTATCATGGCTGGATTTTTGCTGCATCTGGTTGAGCAAGTTTTTAGAATGTCATTTCTGATCAAGGTAGTTTTCAGTAACAACTTTCAGCATATTACAGGTCAAGGTTAAGAGGGAAAGGGAAATTGCAAAGGGGAGGTGCTGCTGCTGCTCTTTGAGGTGGTAAGGGCTGCAAAAGGGAGGGCTCTGTCAGAAATTAAAGGCGTTATTGTAATTCAGAGGAGCTGTTATAAGGAAAGGGAAAAGAAGCATTTGGGACAGTGTTAGCAAATTACAACAATGTGCAGCTGCCTGGAAATGAACCGAACACCAGCTTTAAAACCATCCGTAGTGAACTGATTTCAAATCATTAGCTATTTGGCCCAGCCTATTACAGCGAAGGCTGGTTGTCTTGTGGAAACACACTGTGCGTTTGGAAAGCAGTTTAACTGAGTCTGGAAAACATCTTGTGAACCAGGATCTGTCTCCCAGCAGAGTTAAAGCTTATGTAAACCTTTCACTTATGCTGGGCAGGTTCAGAGCAGTCCTGCTGTGTTAAATAGTAACTCAAACCACATTCACAGCTCGACACTACAGCGTCGTCGTCTCCAAGTCCCCAGGACCCACTTGAAGAAGCTTGAGCTCACAGATGCTCACCATGGCGCGGGCACCAAAATGGGTGACACAGGGTTTGCAAAGCACAAAGGCACTTTTCCTCATCCACAACAATATGGAATGAATGGATCAGACGTCCAAGCTAAATCCTCAGGCTAAGCCAGTGTTATGCATTTAAGATCCTGTAATCCTGCAATGTTTCATGACCTCTGAAACACTGAAGACCAGCTTGAGAAGCCAAACAAGCATCTCTGTGATTCATTCTCATTAGAAAATATAAATAGAAACCATGTTTCACCAAGGCAGAAGCAGGACCCCTAATTTCCCAGGCTTGAATCCATCAGGTTGGAAACAGAGATTTAACGAGCTTGAAGGGTGAAAAGCACCCTCTGTTTTTAGGCATTGGTTTATTGGGTTTCTTGTTCAGGACACCCTGAACTTCATTTCTGAAGATGTCAGGGACTTCTAGCTCCTGTTAATTTGATGCTGAGTTGTGACTATTCATCACTTCGGAGAAAGATCACACTCCAGGGAGGCATTCTAGGGAGTCTGTGGGAATTTTGCCATTATCTTTGATGTAACCAAGACTTTCGTTCTAAAACTCAGCTCTTCAAAACCAGGAAATTGCAGCACTCAATACTAAAAGTATTGCAGGGCAAAACCACTGTAACGTAAACCTGTGCCAAATCAGAGCATCTTTCTCAGAGGTGTGGGATGAAATTAGTAGCTGAATTTGGAGATGTAATATAAAGCTAGCAGCGGGGCATTTTGGCTGGTAGGTACCCTCAAGGACATTACTTGGCTTGCTGTATGCTTATGACTTCTTTTTTTCCATGTTCAGTCTTCCATGCATTTTGGAATATGTTCAGTCTTAGGCAGTGGAAACGATTTCATTAACATTTTATATTTGCTTACTACTGTGCATCTGATTTCAGGTGGAATCCCAAAAACATTCCAGAAACGGAGAAAACTCCAAAGGCAGAAGTGCCAGATGCAGAATTATACAAACCCCAGACTCAATGGGGACACCTATGAATGCAATCAGAAACTGATTAATCCCCTTTGCATTTAGCTTGCAGAAGTCATTCAAGTCAAAGCCACTACACTGGCAGATGTGTTACCATGAGCTTCTCTCTAAACAGAAGTGGAATCCTCCTGTGGACACAGCAGAGGTTTTTCCCCTCTCAATCTGATCCCTTGGCTAGTGGATTGCTAGCATTAAGAAGAATTTATCACTTAAATGTATTGAACACATAAAGGGATGGTCAGTAAAACGGAAAGATTATGAGTGGAATAAAAGAATGAGATTTAGCTAACAAAGGGAAGCAGAATAAGAGATACAGCCTGAAGGAGGCAAACCAGTAAGTTGTCAGAGTGTTTGATGTAATTTAACATAGATATATAATATTTAGAGATAATTTAAGATATCTAGATCTAGATGTATAATATTGTAGGCAATATTATAATATACACATATAATATATGTGTTTTTTATACAAATGTTTGATACTTTTCATTATGTGACGTCTGCTATGAATGAATAGGCTTTTATCATATAGTTCTGTGACAGCTCCACTCCATACTGTAATAATATCATGGAAAAAAAGCTCAGTGGTATAATTTTATACAAAATCTTTTCTACTTCCCTTTGATGTACAAATAAGTCTTTTGGGATTCTAAGGCACACTCTAGCCAGTGACTGCTAATCAGAATTAAGGTTATTGAACAGAAAACAGGCTTTGAACAGAAAACAAAACTGCTGTTCTCTTTTTTCTCCTCAGTGTTGTAAGGCATTTTAGAATTATGGTAGCCAATGGAGTTTACAATTTTTAAAACCAAACTGTGCAGTGTTAGATGTTTTTTATAATTTTAAGCATAAAGTAAGTACACATAGTCATAAGTGTGTTTCAAAAGAAAATAACATTCTCAATAGAAAATTGGGTTTTAATTGTTGCTAGCATCATATAGCATTTTGGTTTAGTCATAGAGTGAATTAGAGCTGGATGGAAAATATTTCACAGGGCAATCATCCTGCAAGAATGGAGTCTGATCAAAAAGGTGGCGGATTATACAGATTTTAACAAAATTTTAGTAAAGGGGCATAGAATAGTTTGGACTGGTATTGAAATGTTTTCTTTAACTTTCTGGTTAAATTAATTGTGAATTTCTCAATGTGGTAAAATTAGCATAGTGTTACTTCCATGTAATAGAAATAATGAGACTAAATTAAATAACACAATAGGGAAAGCATATCCTTTTGCTCCAGTAATAAGAAAATATTTCAGTGCTATTAAAACATTTCAGTTTTGTTTTTTTTTTCCAAATTTAATTTTACTGTAGATTATGGCATTTTATTATGAGTCTATTCTGATTTTTAACTGCACTCATTCTCTTTTTTTTCATCCTACATTTCCTCCTCCCCATCCCCCAAATTAGCAAATAAAGTTTGGTCTTCTAAATCCATCCCTATTGATTTATATAATCTATAAGAGCAACATTTTCAAAATAGCTCTATTAAATGAAGTGTTCACTGTGGGCAATTTTTAGTAATAAGGAAGAGCCTAATTTATTAATGGTCCTTTTAAGATTCCACTTACTTCGTAGTTACATCCCTGATGGTTAAATGTCTGTGAATCTGATAAGTCTTCCAAGAGTAGCAAGTAGATCTTAGATTCCTGAATATAGCAATTTCATTTCAGTAAACTGTGGACTAGGTCATAAAATGGGTTTGAATATTAGTGTCAGTTCTTTATCAATTATTTACCATTGATAGGAAGTCCTCAACAAGCATTTAATGTCATTGTACATGCAAGCTGTGCAAAGTTCTTCTAAGAATAGCTGTGTAGCAACCACCAAGGAGAAAAAAATCGGTTTTGCCACTTGTGGCTTTTTAACCATAAGGTTGCACTAGTAAACTTTTTGCTTTTTCTAGACATACTTCTGATTTATACCTATGTCAGTAAAGATTTCTGATTTTCTGCGAGAGTCAGCTGTTGACCCAATTTAACCTGATTTAATCTGTAAAAAGCTGGCAGATTTGTCAATAATGATTACAATATATTTGTATTTCTCGAATCATATATTTTACTACCAGTATGCATCGAGAGAACTTTAGAGATCTGAACCTTAAATTTTATCTGCTATGCAGGTCAATCGTCAATACAAACTATACTATTTTTCCCCTCAATTTCAGGTGTGTCTTCTTAAGAATTAAAAAGTAAGCCAAAAGTTATTATATGTAAACTCAGCTATAACAGATCTTAACAGGTGAGGGGTCCCTAGAGTAACTTTTTCCAGCTTAGAGATATGATGCAATGCCTATGAAGGGGAAATACATGTTTCAAAATCTTAAGATTTAGTTTTGCCGCTTCCCTACCTAATATGTAACTTTTATAACCTTTTTCTTGAGTAAAAAGTAGTTTTAGTGATGAGCACAGGTAGTGCTGTTTTATGTTAGTGAGCTGCTTGATAAATATGAATCAGTCTTTTGCTGTGAGCTACCATTAGGATTTAAAATCCACAAATAAACTTGCACAGTAGAGAACTTCTGAAGTAGGGAATGCCTTTACCTTTGAACTTTGTATATGATAAGGTATTGTCAGAATATACATATTACCTTGGGTTTCACTTCATACTTACGTTTTGCAAATTTGCCCTGTGCAACATTGGTAAGAAGAATTATTTTCTGAATATAATTAATCTGGTCGGAACTGCAGCAAGTGAAAAGCTTTCCTCTGAATGTGTGAAATTCCTCCCTATAGGCATAAAGACATCATACCTGGCTCTTGGCTACTGCTCACAAAGAGGTGTGGGAGGAAGGTCCTGCAGGACCCTCTGCCAGGTGAATGTATGTAGTTTGGACACATCAGGACAGCTACAGTGATCCCCGAATCCTTGTTCCAGGTTGTAGTGTTGGACAAACATGTTAGTGTATCTCTGTTTCTCTGGGAAACTATTGTTACCTGTGACTTCATACATTGTTGGGTAATCAGGAGGGGATGCCATGGATCAGTAATCACAGCTCCTGTGTTCTTCTGTTATGAACTATTCCTTCAAACACTCTGGAATGCTGGCTGTGCATTTTAGTGATTAATGACAGGTATTTTTGGAAATTAAGTTCTTTTCTGTATATTTCCTTTTGCTGAAATATTTGCACATATATTTTAATAAGTCCTGTAACTTTCCTGCTGGAATATATTTGCATTTATTTGTATTAACTCAGTGTTTGCATTGGTTGTTTTTCTAAAACAAGACAAGGAGAGAAAACATGAGTACAATTTATTCACAAAGAAAATAGCCTTTCACTGAAAGAGGTATTAGAATATAATGCATTTCTGAAAGAAGAAGTTGCCTGGAATTTTCCCGCTCTCAAAGAATTTCTTAAGAAGCAAAGTTCAAATATTCTGTCATTTAAAACCATAATTTAAAGAGTACTCTGTACAAAACCACATTCTGTCTGTTTTTCAGGTTTATGCGACTTAGAGTTATTTGTCTTTTGGACAGGTATTTTCAGTTTTTTCAGCCCCAAAACTTTAGGTTTTGCAAGCCACTTAAAACACCACTGAAGAGCAATCATTTTAATTTTTCTTGTTTTTTGGTCACATTAGTCTGATCTTTAAATTCAAATAATCTGAATTAAAAAGTCCTTGACTTTATAATTTCAAGGACTTTTCTAGCCCAGTTGCCAGAGCTTTAAAAGGCAACAGAAATCCATAATCAAAGTACGTTCATAAAATTTGATTTTAAAAGCCACTGACAAGCTCTCAAGCCAAGATCTTGTAGCTTTCATGAACTCATCAGTGTTGGGCTGCACAGAGGCTGTGGGTAATATGATTGGAGGTTATAACAGTCTGAGCAGTAAGGTTGATAGCAAGAGAGATACAAACCTCAATTTCTAGGCTACAGCTGACTGAGAATATTTTGATCTCAGTCAATTGACTACATGGCAGAAGCAAAGTGAATGGGTGAGCTGGACGTAAAAGATGAACCACGCTTCTTATTTTTATGGGAATGCTAATTATCAGTCAAGTAGTATTTACATCTTCATTGGGCTGTACAGTTGTTAATTACACAGTGATAAGGGCCATATAAAATATACAGAAAACAAAGCTACCTGTTCCAGTTTTTGTTCTTTGAAACTCCACTGCTGGAGCAGCAGTGGACTTACCAAACATAGAACTTGCTCTTGAAGGAAGGGACAAGATCTCCATTGTTCTAGTAATGTCTGTGCCTCTTCATGGTGATATGTACAGCGGCAGTATCTGCGTGACACAGTACAGTTAAATCACTTGATAACCAGGACTTTATTTAAACCCAGGATTTATGTCTTTACTTCAGCTCAGACACTGCACTTCCCAGCCACCTCCCAAGGGCACTGGAATGATTAACACATGGCACACATTCAGTGTTTGGTACTGAGGGGTGCTCTCAGTAACTGCTCTAACCTGAAGTGGTAGCTCTCTGGGAGAGTAGTACACAACTAGGGCTTCTTCAGAAAGAAAAGGGGGAATTCCTCTCACTTGTGGCATCCTCCTCTATATTCTTTTTTGCATATACGTCTGACCATTTTACTCCATTAACATTTTCCTGGTTTACTTGCTGCCTGTCCAAAATCAGGGTGTTGTATTAGTCTGCTATATCAACAAAACATGTATGTTATTAAGTCGTTGTGTGATACAGGCTATAACAATGAAATAATACTGTGATGGAGTTCATATTAATTTTATGTGGAAGATAAAAGAATCTTGTTATGTCTTGACTCATGCACCCAGATCTTGCATTTGATAGGGAAGATGGAGGAAATTACAGGGAGTCTGTAACTTAACATTTCAGTTGAAACACAGATGAATTGGTGTAATTACTCTGCAAAGAACTGAAGAGCGTAATTCCATTTTTTTTCTGCAGCTTTTTTTTGCCCAAGCCTTAAGTGCTTTTTCTGTTGATACTATGAGGTGTTTTGGTGAAAATGGTACAAGAAACTACCATAAATACTGTACATCTTAATTGCTTTTACCCATATGGCATCTGTTTTAAAGTGTTCACTTAACAGCTGTAAAACAACTGTTTTTTTTTAAATTACCCAGTCAAACGACTATTGAACAGTAGTTTACTAAAAAAGACCCAGATAAAACTTGGTGTGGGAAGTAGTGAAAAATGGTAAATTCATTTAATATCCCTAAAGCATCAATACTATGAACCAATTAACCAGCATTCAAAAGTGATGATAAAAGGTATCCTCAGGTGCCATTTATAAGAGTTTTGGTATTGATTTTAAGAAGCTTTAGATAAGACTCAGTGTGTGTAGAGCCAATCCCCAAACTCCTACCCCAAAATAGTTTTCCAATAAATCTGCTTGATTTATGAATACCGAACCACAAGCATGCATGACCTTTATGAAATGGACAGTCCATATCTCAGTCCATTAGACTAATAAAACCTCACAGTGAATATATTGTGAATGAATAATCAAGCTTCAGCTAAACTGACTGCTAATGTCTTTTTCCTTCTTGATTAATAGCAGAACTCCTTCACAATGGATCTCATAAAAAACAAGCTGAAAGTAATCTCTATTGAAACGTGTCCATTCAAACCCTAAATCATTAGAATTCTTCAGCTCTGGTGGGGGCTCGGTAATTAGTTGAGTTGCAATATGCCTGCTGTGCCATAAGCAGCATGAATTAGAACTTGTCTATTTCTAAGACTTATTATTTGTGTTACTGTAGCACCTACAGGCCACAGGCAAAGCCAAAGTCTCCCAATGTTAGGCATTGCCCAGGAAAAATAAGACCCCTAATACTACAGAATGCAGCCAAGACAAAAGAAGAATTGGCACTGAAGGCTGCTCTGCAGAAATGAAGCAAAGCAATAGGTATTGGCATACAGAAGGTGCTATCTTGGTTGCCCTTCTTGCTTTCTCATTGCATAGCACGATTATATGAAAAGAAACAGCAGCAGAAGGCAAGAAGGTAAAGGGACAAGGCAGACAGCAGTGAGGGTACAGAAGGTAGGGAAATAATGAATTACAAAAGAGAAAATAGGGATATGAAATGGAGAGGTAAGAGCAGAGATGGTGTGATGAGAAGTGCAGGAATGGCTGATTCTGAGCTGAGAGAAAGCAACTGTGCAGACACCCAGGGCGTGCAGTGCAAAGCCTCACCACAGGCTTTTGCAGCTAGGTCCCATGCAGGGGGCTGCAGGTGGTCCTTGTTGTCATGCTAGAAAGGAATCATAAAGTCGGCAACTAAAAGAGATTGAGTCAGTTAATTTAGACAATTCTATCCTGGGCAGCACCAACTGTACTCATATCACTCCAGACAGACATTTATTGCTGTTCATCACATCCACCATGCCCACAGAGGCTATTTTCATTCTTTTATTTTTGTAGCGCCTTTTAAGCATTTGAACATTGTTTCCATGTCTGCCCTCTGTTTTCTCTCCTTAAGACTATCTGATCCCAGCGATTTTCAGAGCATGTTCTTGCCACTCCTTTGGTTTTTTTCATCACACATCTATGTTACTATGCATTCCCTGGCCTTGACTGCTTTCTTCAGCACGTGGCCTGCCAGCACTGACAAGAGCAGGACTTCTCCATGCACTGTGACAGCTGTAGTCCTGGTTGTCTCTTGCAGCACACTACTTGGCAGGTTCACTCAGCAGGACACTGCCTTAGGTGTAGATTTGAGATCCTCTGTAATGTCCCATTTCTCATTTGAAAATATGACCTCACCTGTTCTGCATCCATGTCCTCTGATACCTGGCATCCTCTGCAGCTTCATGCTGTTGGTGTATCTGATGAGTGTAGCGTGCTCAGCTACCATGGTGCTTGTGGAATCACAGGTGAAGCCCACCCAGACCACTGAAGAACCCCTGCGCTGCAGCCTTGCTGTGGCTGGGAGCCCCTGGAAATGATAGCAGAGACAGTTTTGTAGATGCTTATTTTAGTTCTATTTCAGATTATGTTTCTTTCTACCTCATGAAACTGTCCTGGAAGACAGTGCTGGAAGCTCTTCCAAATCAAGATAAATGACATTTAGTGTTCTCTTGCCCAAAGGCCTGTTACCTTATTAAAGAAAGAAATTGGACTTGTTTGAGTTGATCAGCTCTTGACAAATTAATGGTGGCCATTATTCGTCATCTAGTTTTCATCTAGGTGCTTGCAAATTTCATTTGATTACTTTGATTATATTTCTAGAACTGTTACCAGGACTTCATAAGAAATTGCATCTGTTGATTGGTGGAGGAGTCAGCAGAGTGATGGGTGATACAGAATGATAGAAATACCCAACACTATTCTGTATCTGGCTGGTCTGTAATTCCTTAGTGTGTTGTCATCTTCTGGTTCCTTTCTAACCACCACAGTGGTCACTGCTATTAATTACGCTCACTGTCCAGTCAGAACTGAACTTTCTTGTGAGGCTGGATGCAAAAAATAAGAAGTTCAAACACTTCTCTCACTGTCTGCAGACAGCTTTCTTTCTACCTTGACATACCTTGACGCTCAGGCTAGGCTGCTCCTGTCAGGCAGGTGTTCCTGTCCCAGTACACTGTCACCCCCAGGTGACAATCCTGTGTTATGCAGTCCTACTGTGAGTGGGATCCTGAAACCCATCTGAATTAACAAACAGCTCAGCCCAAACACTTGCTAGCGTTTGAAGTTCTTCCTTACAAAAACTCATGTTCACGGTTCCTCCAGTTAGCATCTACCGCCACATTTTCAAGTGTTCCAGTTAGCATCTACCTCCACATTTTCAAGTGTTCCCTTCTTGCTGGTTAGAAACAAATTTCAGACAGTCTTCTTTATTGGTCCTTATAAAAAACCCCTTCAAACCAGCTGATGCTTTGGGACGCATAGTAAGGTCTTCCCTGAAGTTCTTTTGCACAGCTTCCTAAAAGTCTCCTATGCTGAGTTCATCACAAAACAGGATAACATAAGTACTTGAGGCCCCGTTTATAGTCATGGTCTTCCTAATGGGAGTGCTTTCGTGAGAACAGGGGTTGAGATGCCCCACGCTTAGCTCGCCAGGCTAGCGGCCATCCCCGCAGACCTCGAGGGCCGCACCTTTGGCTGCTCGCTGCCGTGGCGGGGCTGGGGATCGCCAGGACAGCACTGTGACATCAACCCCGCAGCTGCGCTTTCTTTTCCCCCTTTTTTCCCTTTGCTCCGTCGAGGCCTTTCTCTGCCGGCGGCGGGCCAGCAGCGGCCAGGGACTGGGAGAAGTCCCTGCCGAGCCCGTGCCGGTTCATGCGGGGGGAGCAGGCAGCGCGGCCCCGCCGCAGCCAGCAGCGGCGCCCCCGCGGA
>JBCJKH010023860.1:0-23658 GCA_039877255.1 Loriculus beryllinus | reverse complement strand
CTCTTGGGTTGGGTTTTCAGTTAGGCAGTGAGTGTGGCAGTCTGCAGAAGAAAAGGGACCGTGTATTTCGCATAATCTGGTGTGATGCAAAGTCCTTCTCATTCCTTCTTGGCTAGCAGAGGTGATTTAGAGGGAAACATGGGCTAAGTAATCCACATATGAGAACTGAACCATGGAGTTTCCTCCCATAGAAAATACATGTTACCACAGCATTCTGGTTATTGTATTCTGTTTGGTTTTGTTAGCAGCACTTCATGTGTTTTCTACATGTTCTCACAATACTAGTCCAGGAGACCTGGGTTAATCCCATGGCATAAGGACTCACAGAGCTGCTATATAATGTGATTAATACTCTTTTCTGCTGCTGTGTGAATGCTGGTGGTATTTTTTTTTCTTCAGTACTCCCAAACTCCTTTTTTTAAAGACTTTGGCGTTTGAAAGAAACAACAGTAGTGGTCACAATGGGTCAGAGTGATTTTTTGCAGCTGGCATTGATGTTTCATGCTTCATAGCAGTGAAATGATGATCTGTGTAATTAAATTCCACTTAATGATATCTTCTTTTCTTGATTCACAGAAATACCCCAGGAGGTAGCCCCAGAGGACTGGGAAGAGCTGCAGCTGTCCACTGTTGAGCTTTCCATTGCAACTCGGAACAGGCAGCTTGATCTGACAGTAAGACCATAGTATAACTGGATTCCAGATGCTGCCTGCCCACACAGTTTTCCTTTCTTGCTAAAGTCCCATTCTTGTGTCTGTATAAACAAAACTTACTGCCACATGCCGGAGAGGCCCATGACTGAATCCAGAAATGGGCATGTTTCAGAGCCAGTGAAAGTGCACCAGAGACCCGTATAAAATGGAGATGGAAGAATTACACAACAGGGAGGTTCCACTAGCCAAACAGAAGCTTAGGTTGCTTTGAAAGCTGTTTGGATAGATGTCAGTCTTTAATTTTACTGGAAAATGCTAACACAGTGATCCCATAGCACTGAGCTGCTCTTCATGTCTTCCTCATGGCTGCAGGAAGCCACTGCCAATACACCCACATTAACAGGAGGTGCTGAACTTACTGACACATGTTTCTTGCTCAGAATTCTGGGTCTTTAGAAACCTGAAAATTTGTGTTATATTGATGTGTTGTCTTTGTAGGATCAGACAAAAAACCCAGGCAAATCTGAAAATGTCCTCCTGTTTTCTCTTAGTACGTACCACGTAAATTTTAGTTTCTTCATCAGTGGCTTATGATTTGGATCACAAATGTGTTAGTAACAGTAGAAGCTAGACAGAGATTAGTATCGGGTTTTTTAGTGTTCTCTAGATGGCACTTGGACACAACAGTTTTGGTCGCTGACTTGGATTGGAGTCAGTGATGTGAAGTAAAAACAGACCTGCCAAGAAATGGAAGAGTATCTTATGCCACAGACTAGCCCTTACATCCTTTTATTTTTATGCCTTCAAGATAACCTTAAATACTGGTATTGAACAAAGAAGTGGTGTAGGGTTCTCTTGCGTATCCTAGAGAAATGGACAAGTTTATATTAGGGACATTGTACTTTTATGTTTCTACGGCTGGAAATATCTTGATGATGCATCTTTTTTTCTACAGTTGTGGACTCCTTTTAACTTTCGCTTGTGAAGCCATTGTCCCTGTAGCCATCTAAGCTGAACAACAGCTTTCTAATCAATACCAGGGCATGTCTGCTGAGTGTTGTCAGATTCCTGTCTCTGTCTCACCTCAGATTCATTACTAGACTGCCTTGTTGTAGAGAAGCTGATAAACGCATACAGGTGCAGCTCAGGCAGTGCCAAGCCTACCTCTGCAGATACAGCAGAGAAATAAAACGAGTTCTCCTAATAGATGCATTTACTCTTACTTTTGTCCTTTGATTGCATCTGCACTAGGACTTTTGCCAGGACAGAAATGTTAAATAAAAAATTAATTGTATCTTAATCTGAGTTGCTTTCCTGGCAAAAGCATTACTGTATACTTGGCTTAAGAACAGGTTGTAAATAGAAAAGAAGCTAAGTAAGGAGTTTAAAGTAATGATATCAAGAACACTTTGACTTTCAATTTATATTGTTTGAAGTTCTCTTACTGAAGTGTTTGGTGGCTAAATGTTGCATCATTGTACTATTGCTTAAATTCATGAAAGACCCATTGATTAGAAATCTTTGTGAACATAAGTTAACCCAAGTGATGTGCTATTTACTGTCTTTAAAGTGTGAAGTGTAACAAGGAACCAGATGTGTGAATCATTTCACTTGTGGTATTTATTTTTGGATAGTCATAAATGAGAAATTACTACTTACAAATTATAGCCTGAATCTCAAGATGAGAATGGAAAAAAGTATAAAATGCATCTTCTGCCTCCTTTTGGGACAAAGGACTGGGCATTGTGTGAACATATTGCAGTATCATGGGTGTGGCACTTTGAAATGTTAACTGCTTGATTTCTGAATGTGTTTTGTTTGCACAGCGCACAGAAGACTTCATGGATGTTTGCATTGAAGCAGATACTGTCAGCAAAGGGCAGTTTGTAAGCAGAGGGTGAGTATGGGAAGGCTGCAAAAAGATGGCACAATCTCTGTATGACTCGGAACACTAATTCTAGGAAGTGTGCTGTTTTTCCTCTAATCTTGTGCTGCAAAATTCAGAAGCAGAGGACTACAAAGGACACCCATCAGTAATGCTTCATGGGGATTACTGAGGCTGTTCTTTAAAATTCTTATTTTTCTTTCTGGAAACAAGGCAGAGCAGTCTGCCTTGGTTCTTCCTCGCTTCTGAGTTAGATATACCTTTAATCTTTTTCCCCATTGCTATTGATCAGTGCTACTTGGATAATACTGTCATAACCAAGTTTTACAGAAAGCCATACAGACTTATCCCCAGCATCCTTCAGCCCTAGCTGCTCAGTGGATTGAAAGGCGGGCCACAGAGCTCAGGTATTTGTACCAGTGGTGCCCAAGATTTTGAACCCTGATTAGATAGTCCCTGCTTCTAAGTGAAGAGCTCCCTTGATTCATAACCCTTGAGAGAAATCAGGTCTGAGCTGGAAGAACTTTTGGAAGATCTGAATTTCAACAGGGACTTTAAGCAAATATATTGGTACTGATTGTATGCGGAGTAAGAAGGCTGCAGGTGTGAAGCGGTAGAATGCAGAGGAAGGAAAAGCAAATGTACTGCTGCTTTTGGGCTTGGATGTTATCTCATAGTGCACTTGTTCCCCCGGCTCTCACTGAACACAGACATGAGCTGCTTTTTCAAGCTTCTCTGTACAGATACATTGCATCTTCAGTGCAGTTTTCGGCAGCACCAGATTTTCCTACTAAATCAGAGTGCTCTTTTGCATGTTACCTTGTTATGTGCTCATACCGTTTTCTAATCCTAGAGCTCCCTCTAGTGAAATCAACGAAAGGATTTCAGCACGGTTTTACTTGTTTGTCATCACCCTGATAATTTCTGCATTTATGTCTTGTATATGATGTTGATAGCAACAGCAGGCTTCTTATTGAGCATCTCATGAGCCTCAGTGCGTATAGGATCTTCTGACCTATGCGTACCCAATAGGTCATGTTACCACATGCGACTGCTTCAAAATTGTGTGAGCCATGTGGACCATAGGTTACTTGGAACTGAAATTTTTTGCTTTGAAGGCCAGAGAAGGAAAGGAAGAGATTTCCCATTAGCAGCAAGAGGAATCCGGCTTCTTAAAGGAAGGAGGCAAAAGAGATGCTGGATGAATCTGTGGAGTTTAAGGGAGGAGTATTTGAGTGTACACCCACTATCAAGAATGTCTCCTGTGCAGACTGGACATGCTTCACGCAGTAGTATGTCACATTTTCTGGCTAGAATTGCAGTGTCATGCGGAAAAAAGCCTCTGATGAGGGTTAATGTGCCCTGCTGGCTGGAGCTAATTAGAGGCAGTACCAAAGGCTTTGAGCTGCTGTGCAAGCAAAGTTCAAAGAAACAAGCTCTTTTGATTAAATAGTGTCCAAAAGTGTGTTGATAACAAAGAAGGAGAAAGAGTGGTGTATGGGGTGGAGGAGCAGCTGGAGGGACTGGTTAGTCCTGCAGAGAGGAGTCAGAATTCACCCTGGTTTTGTAAGGCAAAATTGGGGTGTTCAGAAATGCTCTTCACCACACAATGCCCTTGGGAAGCTGGGTTTGAATCAAGGCCATTCTGAAAGGCTTCCCATCGCTTAGCACCAAGTTTGTCTTTGGAAATGTGTGAAGAAGCTCTTTATTTTTTCTTCTTTTAAAATGCATAAACTCCAACAGAATTTGGGGGGGGGGGGGGGAAGGGTAGCAAGGTTTTTAGGGTAAATGCCTTATCAGTGCAGATATTGAGGTTTGGGGTTTTTTTTTATACTGAAGAGGGCACTGACACGAGTTGAGCAGAACTGATGATCAGAGAGAGGAAGCAACATATCCATCAGGAAACTACTGTGCACTGTGTGTGGAGGATGCATCAGAGTGCTGGAGAGCAACTGCTGTTGGATTTCAGAGAAAGGAGTAGATCATTCCAGGTGTATAGAGGTGCCCTCTGGCTGTGGATCAGATTTGTGTGAACAAGAGCATCTGCAGAAGGGGTGGAGCTGATGTTTAAGATAAGATGGGGGAAGAGCAGGTAGTGTCAGGCGGCGGCGGGCGGGGCGGAGGGAAGGGGAGGGGAGGGGAGCGGAGCTGCGCGGGGCGGTCAGGCAGGCAGAGTGTGCCCGCCGCGGGGCGCTCTGCTGCCGGTGTCCGGCGGTGATGCGGTGCCGTCCGCTGGTGCGGGGCTCGGCGGCGGACACCGCGGGGCCGGGCGCCCCTTGAGCACCGGCGCGCCGGGGCACTGCGGTTGCGACGCTGCAACAACGGCTCCGCGCCCCCTGCCCGTCCTTCTTTTTCTCCTCCTCCTCCTCCGCCGCGCCACTTCCAGGGGAGGCTGGTGTCATGCGGCTGGCGCCGAGGGAGCGGTGCCTGGGGCCGCAGCAGCAGTGAGAGACGGAGAGCGGAGCCGAGCAGAGTCGAGTCGAGTCGAGCCCCCTGCGATGACAGCTATGAAGGAGCAGCCGGCGCACCCGGGCGGCAGGGGGAACCCGCCGCCGCCGCAGCCCGACCAGGTGGGATCCGCGGCTGGAGGCACCGAGGGGTGGCCTGGGCGGGGGGCGACATTCACCGTCCCGGAGAAGTTGTGTGGAGCTGGTTAAAAGTCTGGAGGGGACAGAGCGGGCGCCCTCGGGGCAGCTCGGCCGGGGGAAGAGGGATCCCCGAGGAGCCGTCTCGGGGGATGCGCGGGTAGCGGTGGGGCCGCCCGCAGGAGACCCAGCCTTGTCCGGCCCCGCCTCGAGGCTGGGGTGTCGGTCGGCCCGGACCCCGTAGGTAGCGAGTCCCGCAGGAGTTCGCGCACCGCTTCCCCGCGAGTTGCGCCGGGGGTAACACCTACGGGTGAGGGTTCCTGCCGTATCGCAGGCGCCAGCGGCGCCGCTATGGGGCTGCCCGCGGTGAGGACCGGTGGTGCCGTGGAGCGGGCCGGGGCCGCCGACGACGGTGCGGGGCCGTGCTCCACATCGCCACCCGGTTGGCGGCGGGGCGAGAGCGGCCCAGCCGTACCCCCTGGATTGGTTTCCCAGAGGTTTTTGTCAGCGCCGGGAGGCAGTCGTGTCCCTTGGCCCGACGGGTGCCTCGCCACAGGATGGCGGGAGGGAGGCCGGCTGGGGCACCCGTGTCTCAGTATCGGTGTGTTTCGGTACCGGCTCCCTGTCGAAACGGGCGAGCCTGGGGCAGCTTCCGCGTGTGGTGGGTACCGCGGGAGCAGCCGAACTTGGCTGTCACCACCACAGAATCGAAGTTTTCTTCATCAGCCCGCCGTTGCTCTGGGGCAATGGCGTTAACGCATGGGGAGGGATGGAGCTGTGCGCGTCCGCATAGAGACCCCCGCTGCCGGTGGGATCGGAGCCGCGCACCTGCCCGCGCCGCCGCGATGAGGCCCCGCGGCGCATCCCTCCCTCACCCGCAAACAACCCGAAATGTGCAAACTCCAGCTGCATTCCGAGACCGAGGTGTTGTTTTGCACATTGTCAGTACGCACTGCGTTCTATTTCAGCCCCGGCAGGCTGAACGGGCTTTGCAGGACATGGGGACCCGCTTTTCACTTTCCATTCTCTGTTATGTACATCTAGAGAGCTCAGTTTTCCTCCGATGTATTAACATTGAGTGAAAACCACCAACACTGTGCACAGCCATGGGTTAGAAAGTCCCTACCCGAGTATCCAGTATTGCATGCACAGCCAGGCTGCATGTTAAGCTTCTGGGTAGTCCTTCCAGTATCAGTGAACCCATTCACTTAAATAAATTTAAAGATGTATCCTTTTTGCTAAAAAGTGTATGCATTATGGCACATTTCAATGTAGTACTGATAAAATAATATATTTGAGTTTGAGGAGCCTTCTTGAATAAAATAATTGCATGAGTTACATTATCTGAAAAAGGTGGGTAACTTCCATCAGTACTAAATTTCATGCAAATAGCAGAATTTATGGAAAAGTCAAATTCATTTTAAATAGTCTGAGAGGTTCACAGAGTTCATACATTTCAGAGACATTGTTTTGCTTTAGAGGGTTGCTACTTTTATGTATAATATAATAAGAACTTAACCACTCTTTATTTCTTTATATTTAGTTCAGGCATGTTGAATTGCCAGAATGGCTTTTTTATTGTTGGAGGTGGAAATCTTTTCAAAGCAGCTTAATATTATATGCCAAAAATTACCAGTTTGACTACGCATTTATGTAATGAGGAGCAGCAGTAAGTGTCCAATTTAAAATATGCTAAATATTAGGAATTTATCCCAAATATAGAAACATTATTACCTGAGTGCTCTGGATTTCTCAGCTTCTCATGGTGGGTGGGGATCCACTGGTCTATCTTCTGTCCCTGTTGGCATGAAGTGTGAATGTTCTTCCAGATCAAGTTTTATTTTGTTGATGAAAGTTGATACTGAATCAGCTTTTAATTGCCTGTTGTCTTAGTTGCTGAGGTTGCCTTGCAGTGTAAAACAGCATCACATACAGATGTTGCTTTTAATGGTTGGCAAGTCTTTTTATGGCTTTAAATGCTAATAACAAGGATGCAGGCCTAAATCCTGCAGTGAGCTCTGAGTAGTGTGAGGCTGTGGTTAGTGGATCTCTGTGCACCTTGGTAGCATTCAAAATGCATAAACTCTAGGTTTATGATAGAAATGGTTTTTAGTATAGCAATGTGATGTGGCTGGGATCTTAGCAGAGGGATGTTAAGGGTCTGAAGCTTTGTTTTTCTTTTTTGTTTTTGTTTTTGTGGTTGCAGTTACAGAGCTGCAGCTGAGATGGGTGCTGCAGTGGGCATGGAGAGCTCAAATGAGCTCATATGTTCACCCTGGTTTTCCATACCCCCATAGAAGTGTCAAGGGCTGGCCTGTGTGGGAAATGCAGTCTTCTTGGGGCCTTCAAGAAATTCATCTCTGTTGGGGTACTCTTGTTTAACATTGCATTTTGCTTCCTGAGCTTGTGTAAACTTGTAATGTCACTACATGTTATACCTGTAGTTTGTTTATTTATTTTTAACAAGAAGCCACATCTGTGCTGAGAGGCTTTCCTGTGGCAATAGGAGCAGCAAATCTTTTCTGGTAGAGAAATGGTTGGACCGGTGGGAAGTCCCAGAAGGAACAAGGAATTACACCAAGATTTTCTGATTTTCTAAGTGTAAATCTCCTGATTTCAAAATTCAGTTTTACAGATACCACTGAGAATAGTCATATTGAAGTTGATACATTTGTGGTAAATTTGTAGGCTTGCAACCTGAGCTGTAATTTCAAATTACAGCAAGATAATGCTGGGACTCTCCACTTAAATAAAAGCCTGGATTGACTGAGTAAAGCACCCATAGCCATCAGCTTATAAATAAATTGGACACAACTTTATATCCAGTATTTTCCCTCATGGTATATTTAAACCAAGCCTCCCTTGGGCCAAGGCATCTAATAACAACTTGCATTAGCAGTGCTATTGATGTTTTGGCAATTGGTTTGATAAATTACCCAGATTTATTCTCAACTCTTTGCTAAATGATGACTTATATTTATTGCCAAAATTACAGCTTTATGTTCAGATGATATATCTATTGAAAGGAAAATAGCTGTAAATTACTTGTATTTCCGCTTATTTCTGGAAAGCTCTATCAAAGTGCTGACTTCTGTCACCTGAACTCTTGTGTTGAAAGTGAATGTGGCTCCCTCAGTTCCTCTTAGAGAGTACAAATAATAGAGTTTTTCATCTTGTCGCTTTTAAGAACTGTCCTGGGGTCTTGGACAATGAGATTTAGTGATCATTTTTAGAATGCACAACCATTTGATAGTCAGTGGACACAACATATTTGAAAAATATAATATACCCATATGACTTGCTGGTTGATAAATGCTGCTGTCTTTGCAGATGAAAAACTAAGATAATTCCTCTAGGTATTACCTTTGTGAGGCTTCAGTCTGTTTACAAAAAACAGATGATCTACACCACCTGGTGCTACTTGCTGTTCTTTGTGTGTATAAAGACAGACCTTTGAAATTTATAATCATTCTCTCCTGAGCCTCTTTTACTCTTCCAACTTCAGGTCTTTCTAAAATTGATTTTAAAATAGAAATAGAAAAAGAAAAAAAAAGCAACATTTTTTTTTCCTTTACTGTATGTCATTTTAAAATCTATAGCATTATACTGCTTAAAACATGTAAGGAAAAGTGAAATCAGACTGTATTGTGTTGCACTAAATAGGGAGATTATTTGATAAGCATTTAAAATACATGTTAAGTACATACAAGGACAACTGGCTGTTGTTTGCTTGACTGCCTTGATTTAAGGAGTTGAATTTTCTCTGTCTCAGGACCAGTTTTTGTGGTCACCAAAGGAGGGGTATATTCTAAAAGGACTCTGAACGAAAGAGAACAATTTGTGGTTTATTTGTTGGTGACTAAAGCCAAAATAATTCATACTTATAGGTCTTCCTTCGTTGTCTTGCTGCTTTTTCCCAAAAACAGATTCTGATCTTGCAATAGGAAAAGTGTTGATAGCTAACTGTGTCTGTTCAGAGCAGTATTCATCTTAACAGGGTTTTATCAAGGTAAAGTGGCTCTCCTCTACCCTACTTAAGTAATTTTGAGCTTGATGGGTCAGGGAGAAACTTGAACTATTAATCTTGTATGTACAGTCCAGTAACTTGAAAATTTTAGTTAGGTAGTCAAGTCCGTGTCACCTGCTATTTGTTGTATTCGGAGTTGGCTTCAGGCTGAAATAAGAATCTCTGTTCTAGTACATAATCCAGAGTGACTTTGCATTTTTCCTTCTTACCAACCTACTGGAACTTTCTACTTCTTTTGATGTGGCACTGTCTCAAACATACTGGATTATGAGGTTCAACATAATGTCAGAAACATCAGGTAAAAAACAGCAGATAAATGTGGAGAAATAAAGTTGTATTATTATGTGTGGAATATTTCATAAAGAGTAAACATCTCAGTTTTAATTTCTAAATTCTCATTTGTGCAGTATATATTTGCCAGACTGTATCTATGCTGAATCCAGAGAGAAGTATTACAGGCTTGCAGTATCTGTTGAATATATGACCAGTAGCACAAGAAGCTTATGTGAATATGTATTAACTGTGGTGGTTTGGAATATTCAGCATTCAAGTTCCAGCAGAATCTTTCAAATGCTGTGTGTGGCCTTGATTCACTATCTCTTTGGCATGTGGCTGTTTTGATGTAGTTCAGTCATGTACCCGATTGTGGTAATGAGCACAAAAAGCCTGAAGCTCATTTTCCATCCTCATTGCATTTTTAGTCTTCTGCTCTGTGTAGCAGTGGAGAGTAGGATCTAATTTTTTGGTGAAGTGCTTCTCCTTTTAATTGAGAAGCATCATTTTATAGGACATCTTGTAAACAGTCTGTGTACATTACAGGAGGATCTCAGGTTGCTTGAGACAACAGACACAAATGTTTTTAAGTGGCTGTATAGCATGGAAGTGTGTTTCAGTGTACGTCTCAAATTCAGAAGTAATGAGTAGCTCTTCAGAAACTCATTTTTCTAATGCAGAAAACTTTACCAAGAACTTTCCAGTGCTTTATCCACTCTCTACTCTGTGAACCTACTAGGATTATAACTGTGAAGATTTCTGCTGGTGGATTCAGGGCAAGGCAATCATGCTGATGGTGTCTTGCCCTCCCCTCATGGTTCCAGTGCCTTTTTGCGGGTTCTCCATGTCTTGCATTCAAAACAGCATGTGGGAATTTGGTCAGTGTAACACAGCAGCTGATTTTTCAGCATTTAGAGCCCTCCGCTTTGCAGGTGGATTAAAAGGATTACTTAATGCAGTAAATCAAGACCTGTGAAACTGTGAATCTTTTTGTCTCTTCTGTGTTAAAGAGAATTGCAGGCATGCTGTAGGCTACGTAGTAGCCTAGGATATTTGAACATACATATTGTATTTCCCCATTTTAAAACATACTTTTAGTATTTCTTTCCAGTATCTTCCAACTGTAAGTATTGCTTCAGGTAACCTGTTCTGATAATTAACAAGAAGCAGGAACTGTTTAAGGAAGCAGAGCTGTTGTTTGATGTTATTCTAGAATTTGAAAGCCATCATCCTAGCATTTTTTAATAACTTGAGGGCATTCAGAGATCACATACATATGTTAAAAATATGAACACAGACCTTCTTCCCATAGTGGTAATAAGGATAAATGCAGTATGTGAGCTCTGGAGGGGTATCTTTGTTGTTGTTGTTGTATTTGGACTTTTTTTTTTTTTCTTTTTCCCAATTAATATGGCTTTGAGATGTGTCTGACCTATGGAAAACCTGTAGATGTACAAGACTGTACTTCACATGTTAGATTTTCTTAACATTGCACTGAAAGACATAGCAGGCTCACCTGCTACTTCAGGTGCTTGTGTCCTGCCAACAGGTAGCTGTAATTTTGTTGATGCTGTCTTTGTAACTCTTAAAAGACCCATGTTATATTTCAAATGTATGCATTAGTCATGAAATCTTGGATGTCTTAAACTCTGTCCCTTTCCACTTTAATTGTACACTTCTTTACGCTCTACTCAGCTGCATCGAATAATGTTCATGAATATATGATAGTAAAAAGAACAATGCTTATGGTGACTGATGATGATAAATTACTGTATTTATCCATTAGGAAGGACATTGGATGACCTACAAATCTGGAGCTGAAGCTAAAAGACCTTTTCTAATCTTTCTTAACACTGCTGGCAACAGCCGCATAACTCATTATGTGTTATTTATGTAGAGAATCTGTAAATAAGTTTTGAATGATTCTAAACCAAGATAAAAGCCCTCTGGTGTTTGGAGGATGTTGTCTAAGAAAATCCATTAGGAAGTATTAAACAATGTAATAAATTAAAGAAAAGAAAGATCTTTTAAATGCTTTTAGGGGTTATTTAAGACTACCTGGGGCAGTATTTGCAGTTTACCTTCCCTTGGGGAGGAAAAAAAGAAAGGCATTTTGTAGCTTTCCAGAAAATAAACTAGGCAAATGTTAGAGTTTACTTTTTGGAAATATGGAGAGAATTCCAAATGCTAGTGGGAAGCCCACTGAACTTGTTTGAAATGCTGGGCGAGTGCAAAAAACTAAATCAAATGCTGCTAGTATTTGTAGTTTCTGCTCCTGACGGCACAGAGGCTGCTGACTTCCTTTCCCCCTTACCCATGGCTTCAGGAGCTGGTTAAATCAAAGCATTTTGTATATATTGGAGGAGTCTTTCAGAGTAAGGATTTGAGATAAGTACACTTAACTGGAAAAAATGATGTGCCGCAGTTTTGAATCTTACGGAGGAACTTTGAATTGGATGGTCTAATGACAGTTCTAAATAAACACAAAATGGCTATAAAAATTTTGTGTGGCTTCAGTCAGAAAATGTTCAGTTCAGGAAGTCCCTGAGGGAAATCTCCTTTTAGCAATCCCCACCTTATTTGTGATGAATTCTGCAATATCCTGGTGCAAATAGCAACAGAACAAAAACCCTAATAAAAGATTTAGTCAAGGTCCTTCTTGTTCTAGGGCAGTCATGATTATATCATAGAATCAGCAACGTTAGAAAAGACATTTAAGATCATCAAGTCCAATCCTTACCCAAGCACTGCCGAGGTCACCACTAACCCATGGCACTGAGGGCCTAGGCTACATGGTGTGAGTCAGGTCATGATGTCATATAAGTTTAAGTCTTCTTTAATTAATAAGCTCACAAAGTCAGGAGGCTTGGGAATGAGTGAGTAGTTGCAAAGTAAGGAAATTACTTGAAAAGATTGCTATTTATTTTTAGTTTGAAGTTTCATTGTATTGTGGCACATTGAAGATAATGTTACCTTTTGGTCCCTGAGATGGCTAAAAATATTTCTGTATCCTGGTCCATCCCCAAAGTTCTTATTTACTTGGATTTCCTCACTGAGGTCAGTGAACTGCTTATGTGAATAATATCTGCAGGACTAATTGTATTTGCACTGCACTAATTTTCATTTTATCTTGAGGAAAAAAATGTCCTTTGGTGTACAGTAAAATGGATTGAGCTGCAGTACTCAAACTGTATGAAAGGTGTTTATCCAGCTGTTGTCATTGGCATTTTCTTAAGTTATTGGTAGTAAGTGTTCAGTGTCCTGACGTTTTCAAATTCAAAAGGACAAAACTACAATGCTATTACTATGTTCCAGACTCTGGAAAGGTTCCTGATGATCTGTCAGTTCATGCAACTTGCTTGCTCGCCGATTAGGAGAAAGATGTGGCTTATAACTATATATAACATATATAGTTATATGTCCTTGTATTTCTTTTAGGGTCTCTACGTGCAATTTTGTACTGAAGAGGGGGTTTGCCTCCTTCTGCTTCTTGTCACTGTAGGTAGAAATGTGCTTGGTATTAGAGTCCTAAGTAGCAGTGTACCCTACGTTTCTGATTTCATTATGGTGTAATAAGTGACAACTGAAGGAAGGAGGGTGAAAGCTGGTCTGGATGGGCTTATGAAAACTCCAGGGAAGTTGTTTTGGGTTTTTTTTTCATCTGTGTGACTGTTTGGGTTGCATCCTTAGCTATTTAATTTGTCCCTTTACGCTCTCTCTTTAGATACATTTTTGATTCTGTAAAATGCTGTGTTCTGTGTGAGCAGTTCTCTGTGTTCTCTTGCTTCTTTTTCCCTTCAGTTTTGTTACGTATCCATGTGATTCTCTCCTGTATCATACTTTCCTCCCCCCCCCCAGCTTCCCATCTTTAATCTTCTACACACAGTTTTTCTAACAATTTTTTTTAACAGCCCTTCTGCTTTCTCCAGTGTCATATTTCTCTTTGTAAGCTAAGCAGCATCTTTGTCATCTGTGTTTCCTTACTTTTATTTCCCTGTTGCTAATCGCTTGAAGAATGTCTCACTTAAATGTACTTCTAGCTTTCACACAGCATAAGAGGAGTTTCAGAACAGAGGATAATAATGAATATATATTGAATTTATGTGTTTCGATACTGTGATCCAGGCATGGAAGAGGATAGACTCATCGTAACCAAGAGTGCCGTTGTGATCTTCTGTCTCAGCTGCCCAAGTGATGTATTTAGTGGAAGCAATAGAAGACAGACATTTCATAGATTTTTTTTTTTCTGTTGGAATAACTCCACATTTTGAATATCCCATCCCTTAATGTTAATGACATTAATACAGTAAGCCTGTATTTTGAAGAATATACTGGTCAGCAGATGAAAATGGAGTAATGTCAGAGGAAATCTGAATTCTTCTTATTTGTGGTCTTTGCTGTGCGTAAACATAAACAGACATTTGCAGAATATTTCAGAGTTTGTGATACGTGATATCTTCTACAAGAATTTAGGTTTGCTTTTCTTCCTCATAGTATGATTAGCTGTAGCATAGAAACCCCCTCCTTATTCTAGAAAAGGAAAAACTTAATGAGAAAAGGCTTTAGTGGACTAACTTCAAGCAGCACAGCCTTGTGTATCAGCTCAGGGATATCCTGTACACCAAACCTAAGAATCTGCTATAGGTGTCTCACTGCATATAATGCATCTAAAGAGATCATGAGTGATTTCTGAAAAAAGCACATGCAGGGCTGGATTCCTTTAGGATGAAATTAAGGAAGCTGGTATGCTCTGGTCCTTAACATAAATTGTTTCTCTCCCCAGTTCTGCTCCTCTCTCTTTGCTACGTAGCTTTAACAAATACAAAAGGTGATGCATAAATGCATACATCTAAAAGCAATTGTATGCTTGTTTTTCACTTGGTTGTAGGCAATTGCCTTGTAAGACATCTTTTATTGCAACACTAGATTTTTCTTAGGTGTTTGGAGGTATTTGTTTGCTGTTTTTCAAACATACCAGTATTTGTTGCTTCCCCAGTTAGGATGGAAATACAGTGGTGTAAATTAATTGGTTGCAGGTGGTGAAGAGGTCTCAGTTTCACTAGAGAGATGCCTAGAGGATATGGGAGAGAAAGTAGACACAAGGAAAGAACATGAATATGTCTTGCTGGAGGTTTGTAGGACATATGATCTTTTGTAATAGATATATCTACAGTGCTATGTAGGTGGATGTATCTGAAGAGTGCCACTAATTTAAAAGGCGATGGGGATTAGGAAATCTGAAATTAAAAGCCTTTGTCTTGTTCCTGGCTGGTTGCAGAATTTCTGTGTGACTTGGGTGTGTTCTTGAAGGATACAATTGCAGAAGTGGCTGCAGGGTTTGAGGAGTGGTGGTGTTCTGCAAATTGGAAATGTCAAAGTTGTGTTATTAGTAGTTGGCTAAGGCTCTGGATTTCTGCCCTGAAGATAGGAATCTGAGATGTTATTAAATGTGGTGCTCATGGTGGTTGTCATTTGAGGTGAACTTACTGCTTCCAAAGTGTTGCACTTTCATAAGGCTGTGTGTGCTGTGTCAGTGGGGCAGCTCCAAGGGTGGCTGGAATAACGTGTACTGCTCCTGCTAAGGGAATATCTCAGAGTTTGTTAATACCCATTCTCAAAACCACCTAAGTAGGCTAAATCCTGGAAATGCCATGTGCAAGATTTTTCATTCATTTCAGTACAAACTGCTTCTGTGCATGGAGTTTTACATGAGAAAATTTGTGCAGTCCTGAAAAAAAAAAGCTGTATTTAAAGTATACTGCTGGGTAGGAAAATGAGTTTAGTCTGTTTTTTGTTGTACTATCTATTCTCCATCCATAAATTTTGGAAAATACTCTTAAATCGTGAATAATGAGAATGATTTTGAACATCGTTTGTGTTATACCTTAGTTATTGGACTGTTCTTATCTCAACCTGCAGGATTTACGTTCTTTTGATTCTCCTTCCCGTCCCTCCAGGAGCAGGAGGTAGAAAAAGGGGGAGAGTGAGTGAGCAGCTGCATGGTTCTGAGTTACCAGCTGGGTTTAAACCACGACAAGTATGATCCAGTATATCTTTCAGTGATTAGTTATAAAGTGGTTAATAGGGATAACTTTCAGGAAACATTTTATGTGAATAATTCTATGTTTTTGGATAAAATGAGTATCCTCTGTTTGTCTAACCTCCCAGCAGATTAGGGCTGTAAATTCCTGGTCTGTTGTTGCTGCCAGCACAACCCCATGTGACTCAGCTGAGCAGGATAGAAGCTTAACCATTCACCTACCTTTCGGTGATCTGTAGACACTGTACTAAGTGTTGCCTTCATATCAGTGTGAGTATTTCCATCATTTGTAGAGACTTAAACTTGCACTACTGATAAGAACGAGAGGAGCAGCACATAAAATTTTAGCAAATTGAAAAATATGCCAAATTTTTTTTTTTTTTTGATGGTCTATCTGCATTGCTCTTAGAAAGTGTGCTCAAGTAGAGTATAGAGTAATCAATATAATCGCATTTACATGGAAACTGTTTCCCTTAATGAGGGGAATGGCGTGACCTATTTTAATGTAGTGGATTTCCATTAAAAGCAGGAACTCCAGCACATACGTTGTGTAAAACATGTGCTGGCCGTGCTTGGTGGAATCAAGGTATGTAAATAGGAGAGAGGAATGAGACTGAAATCCCTGACTTTCACCAGTTAAGGGAGAAAACAGACACATGGTAAGAAGCTCTTCTCAGATTCCAGTCTTTGTAACATTCAGGTGTCCCAGTGTAACCTTGTAACAAGAAGCAAAATGTACATAAATCAAAAAAAAAACCAAAACGGGAAAGTGAAATAAAGAGTGTATTTTTGGGTGGGGCAATTTAACCCTTGGAGTGGAAATGCTGAGGTAAGTTTTGAACTCTCTGCCTTTGATGTATTTGAACTAAAAGTGGTTTCCAGAAAGATGCCCAAGCGAAATTCTTGGCTCTTGAACAGGGGTAATATCCCAGTAAAATGTACTGGGTTGCAGTCTACAGAAGATGAAATGATGGGGATCCTTTTTGATGCCTTGGTGAATCAGTGAATTATTAGTAATTATACCATTGTTGATAGCTATTATAAATGAACTACAAGGAAAAAAACAACCTTTTTTACCAGCTTTTTCTTCTCCCTTTGCTGCTTGAAAGTGATGGAAAGTTTCTCCTTTCCTTCTTATATCTTTGTAGTAATAGCAAAGGAATAAGAAATTATCTTATATGTGAGTTAAAGGGAAGTTTTCCTAAAGAACTGCAGTCTGGCATATGAAATCCTACTGTTGGGAAGTTTCTATACAGCACTTGACAAAACTTTATATAATTACATATATATATATATGCATACTTTTGGATCTGAAAGCTGCAATTGTGTCTATGGAAAGGATTTCAATCTTCACTTCTGCGTGTGGTCAGTGTTCATCCATGACCTGGTGGTAGCTCTGGTTCTAGGACCGTGATCTGGCTGTCAGTACTATACAAACATACTTGTTTGTTTGTTGTGGTTGTTTTTTTTTTTTTTTTTTTCTCCCTGAGAGCTCAAGAATTTGAATTAGAATGCATCTCAATTGCTATAGAAATTTTGAGGAAAATACTTCTTTCTTTTCTGCTTTTTATTGCATGGACTACTGCAGTGAAAGAGGCTGAAGGTATGTCTTCCTTATGAATGTGGAATGTGGTGTTTACAGTTAAAACAGGTCAAGAAATACATTAACACTTGTTTCATGGCTTTAGTGGATACATGTTTGGCCACAGAAATGAGTAATGTCCACCAAGCTCTGGCAGAGTGACACCATCTGTTTGGTGTATCAGCTACTTTGTACCTCAGGGAAGTATTTTCCTCCCAGCAAGTCTTGTTTTACATCTGGTATATTCAGACTTCATTTTGAGACTGGGCCAAATAGAAAATGTTTTGTTGTGCTGTCTCTCTTTTTCTGACATTGCAGGTAGACAAGGTCTGTATTTAAAAGTATTTATAGAACTAGTGTTTGGTCACTGAGAATGAGTTAACTTTCTATGAAGGCTCTCAGATTTAGCTGATAGAGTATTCGAAGGATTTTGCCTGTAAGTAAATTCTTGAGGTTCTTGGTATAAAAAAACCTGTGCTTTGAGATTAAATTATTTAACAAATGTTTTTCAGAGTAATTAAAGCTTCTAGTATTTAATGTTTTATGTATGCAGATTAAAAATGGAGGTTGATTAAATCCCAACAAAGGGAATTTTATTCACAAACAGCAGACAGTAATGTCTCTTTTGTGACTGGTGGAACATTGTTGAGCCTACTTTATTGTACTGAATATTGAACCGTTATATTACTGCAATTTTTTCTAAGTGATGGTGTAGTTAAAAAGTGGGCAGTAGAATTTGATGCAGTACAGCCTTGGCTTTGCTACTTCTTTTTTTGTCAAGTATCTGATTTATAGATATTTTTTCAGCTTGTGTTTTTGAAATGGCCAGGTGAGCTATACAAAACTGAACAAGATCAAGAGGCAGGCCAAAGTAATGATTTTCTTGTTGGAAAGTAATAGACATGCCAGTATAGCATGTAATAACAGCAGGTTTTACAGCTTGCTGCAGAACAGTAGAAATCTGAAACACGTAAGTTACATAAATTATCTGTGCATACATTTCTGGTTTCTGCAGTTCTGCGTTACAGTAACTCATTCATGCCTTCATGCCTTTTTTCTTTTCTCTCTTCCTCCCCTCCCCCCACCCCCCTTCTTCCAGTCACTATTTCAATGAGTTTCAATGTTCACTGAGTTTCAATGCATGAACTGCTTGGCTGTCTCATCCTTTGAATACATATACTTGCTGTTCAGGAATTGGGGAATGGTCATCTTTGAAATCTAGCAGCAAATCAAACCTCACTGCTGCAGGTGCTTGTGGGGATGACATGCACACTGAGAAACATACTGACTCACTAATGACTGGCATATTTTCATAATGGATAAAAATTTTTCACAAAGGTGCTACACAAAAGAATTTTCTTGTTGTCCTAAGGAAGCAGGACGTGTATGATCACGTAAAAATGAGGTAGTCATTAAAACTGTCACATGGAATAAAAATGTTGTACTGTAGGTTTTGTGACTCTCTGGATTTCCCAGGCATTCCCCTGGGAGGATGTTTGTGCTCTCCAGGGGATATAGCTTCTGATATAATGGAGGGATGAGGGTTTGTCCTTTATCTGAAGAGCCAGAAATCCCACTTTCCCATGGGGTTGGGCAAGCTGCCCATGGCTATTTGGTTTTGTGGTTCCTGGAGATAAGAAATGCCTTCTTCTGACAGAGACCATATGTCATTAACTTGGATCAGGCAAGTCTGTTCCCAGCATCATGGCAGAAATAACCAGTGACTGAATTACCCATATACTCTACTGGTGTGCTTGGCAGGTATTTAGAGAAGATACTTCTTACGCCCAGTATCTATAGCTATGGCTTGAGTAGTGTGCAGTAGTTCTAATACATCTGTGGGTTTGTTTTTTTTTCTTTTTTGCTGTTTCATTATGGACATAAGGTATCTGTTCAATAAATTGAACTTTCTGTTGATTATAATTACATTTTCCAATAATATTTGCTTACAGCACCAACAGTGCATCAAAACAAAAAATGAAAATTATTTTTGATTTTTCAAGAGAGGTAATTTAGTTCTAGGTGGTTGATCGAGTTAAAACTGGGATCAAATCACTAGCCTTGAAATGACAGCCTCTATGGCTTGTTCCACATACACTGCAGTTAAAAATAATCTGAATTCTTAGGTTTAGCACAAAGATTTATTGGACTCCAGGCTGTGCAATGTATGCACCTTTTTTTTTGCAAGGGGAGGAGGAGGGAGTAAGTTCTTGCATTTTCAAAACTACAGTCTCAGCTCCAAATTAAAAAATTGAAAACATTTTGTGGTGGGGCAACCATAAAGAGGAAATGTTTAGCACGTATTCTGAAGTCGGATCAGAGAGGACAGGAAAGACTGTCTGGGATGAGGAGTGGGCAGAAAGTGAGTCTGTCCGGGAGAGGCACCACACTGACTGCATTGTGAACTTCTGAAATAGGACAGCAAGCCAAAACTGGCTTGGCTTTTCCAACTGGAAGAAGTGGCTGTGCTGGACTGAGAAGCTTGAGTGGAGAGGGAACCTGATAACTTTCTGGAGCTCTGTAGCCTTAGGTGCCTAGTTAAGTTTTATCTCACATTCATCTGGGGTTCCTTCAACACTAATAACTATTTTCCCCTTCCCTCTCTCCTGTTAGGATAGCTGCATTTTTACTGAATGCCTGTGGTGTCTAGAGAGTCATAATATATACATGTGTACACATGCAGATCATGGTGGAATTTGTCAGTGCTGCTGTGGAAACTTCTCAGGTTTCAATTTCCTCTCCTTATCCTCTTTCCTATCAGGAAAAAGAAAAACAACAAAGAAACACCCAGTGCACAAATTTAGAATATCCACCATATGCTGTGTGAGTATGAGATAACTTACCTGTCCAAATCATTATTCTGAGTTTGCTTTCTTGGGTGCTTTTGTAAGGGCTACTGCCATCGTAACACTGGGGTCAGTTCCTCTAATAACTCAAAAGTCTGATTTATAGTTGTCAATCTTTTTTGTATGTTTTATATAGCACATACACACGTAAACACACAAAACATTGTCTTGCAATGTCTTGTGTTTACATTTCTGTACTCATCAACTTAAATAATGCATTATAACAGCTCATCCCTTTGTCTATGATTCCTTCACGATTTATCTCTTTCACAGCATCCAGTGCAGTGCAGTGCATCTCTTTGTCATTTCTGTAAAAGCAGAGTCACCAGAGACCTTTCACTCGTAGATATTTCTGCAAGGCTTAGAACATGTGATGTTTCATTTCAGGCTAGAGGTAAGAGCCCCAGTTGTTGGAGAGAGACATGTGAAGAGTGTAAATCCTTAAAATTTCGTGGGCATTTGAGGGATTTGGAAACCTCATCAAATAAGCCAGTGAGCAGTATGAAATATCTTGAGTGACCCCTCATCAGTTTCCAACAGTCCTGTGGAAAACACTGTAATAGCTGTTTCGTAGCCAACAAAGGTTTCACATTTTTGTTCCACTGGGATGAAAACTTCCCTTTTTTTTTTTTTTTTCCTAATCAGTTTACATTAGAGAAGGGGAAGATCATCTGATGTAGTTGAAGATGTCTCTGCTCACTGCAGGGGGGTTGGACTAGGTGACCTTTGAAGGTCTCTTGCAACCCAAACTATTCTATGATTTTATGGAGGTCATAATGGAGATAATATTTTAATGTTATGAAGAAATTTTCAATATTAAGCGTCTTACAAATCCACCTCGATGAACTGGCGACACCACAAAGCTCTTTCTGTTTGGTTTTTTTTTTTTTTTTCGTTTAGTTTTATTTCTGTTGTGTGCTGTATTTCATGGCTATCCCTATCCCTGTGACTCTCTTTGCTACCAAGAAAAATTCTTGCTTGTTAACATTTGAGCCCTTCATGTATTTATGGATTAGGTTTTCTAATTAATACTTACCAACAAATACATCTACTTTCTGATCATGTTACAGTCCTCTTCTGAGACTTGGAAGTGTCTGTGACTCACCTTGAAGTGTTTGAAAACAAGTCTCTTGTTATCAAGATTTAACATCATTTGGGAAAAATCAGAAGTTAGCTGGCTTTTAAGATATTGCCCAAAGGCAATGCATTCAAGATGCAGCCTTCTCTGATGTTGGTGAAGCATGAAATTTAAGAGTCTCCAGAAGTTCACCTTGAGTATAAAACTTCTAAGTAAAACCAGGATTTGGAGGCTGCTAGGAGGTTAACCTGGGTGAGGGTGTGTTCTTTTCACCAAGAAAAGCCTGTTCCTTTATGAATCTCTGAACCAGGGCTTCTGGTACAGAGGCACATAGGTCTGAATTTATAAAAGTTGCTGAAATATCCCATCTTTTTTAGTGTACAAGACTGTAGAACCTTTCATTATTTCTCTTCAAAGCAGCTGTTTTCTGTTTGTTTTTTTTTTTTTTTTTTGAGGGCTCTGTTCCTCAGCTAAGAGGCACCAAAGACTTTATTTATGTGGTTTTGTACTTCAACACTTCCAGTTTAATTCTGAGAGAGCAGATGGTTCATCAGCGTTTCTGAAAGTTTTATTTAGACTGTGACAAGGCTTCAGTCCTCATCCAAGACTGGATAGCTGTTCAAACATTGAGGGAAACAAAAGCATTTTTCTTAAATCTAAATAGATGGGATGAATATCAAGTGGGTGAAAGATAATATTGTTATCCCCATTTTCTGTTTTTCTATTGCAGTTTTTCTAAAATTGAAGCAAGTTGCTGAGGTCTGACAAACCTGTCAGCAGCTTGTATTGGCTGTGTCTGACATGGGAACAGCATTCCCCATATAGAGGGAGAGTATGGAGGGAAGAGATTTCATTCGCTTCAAGTGATTAGATTTCAATGAATCACTATGTAGACAGAATATTTGCAGACAGTACCATCAAATTGGAAGAAGAGCTGGTATGTCTGTATACTGGGAAAAGAAGTAGCTGCAGCGTATCAGTGTGGCTTGGCTGGAAACCTTTAACTACAACTTCAGGATTGTTTTTATGGTGACATTTCTTGCTTAAGGGCTTCTGGTGAGCATGAATGATTTTATGCAAGGAACGAATTTGAATGAGTGTCTTTAGCATACCATATAGCAATAATATATATCTATTGCAATCTGTGTTATAATTATTTGCGTACACTGACTTGGAGAGTTCACTCTCTACCTTCTGTTGGTATCTTGAACCGTGAGATAAGTTCCCACTGTTTGGGCCATGGCAGTTATTGAGCTGGTCTTTTCCTGCTTTGCTGTAGTGAGTTAAAAACTTGGGGGTTGCGTGGCTAAGCATGAGCCACTGAGGCTGGAAGCTGCAAGAAGCCTCTGAAACAGTCATTTGGAAGATAAACCAGCTATCACTTCTGAAAAGGACTGTGAGTGTATTCATCCAATTTCACAGCTGTAAGACTGACTTTCTGTCCTCTTTTTTGGGTGTGTGTCCCTCACCAGTCCTTTCAAAGAGTCTAAATATAATTTCTGGAAGAAACAGTATGGTTTATTCTGAGTTTTATAGTTTTGCCATTGATCAGGGTGAGCCTTTTTGTGCCTGTATTTATGATACCTAAGATGTATAAAAGTTATTGTCTGCCCTTTCCCTTCTGCTTATTATTCTTTTCCTTTCAAAATGTACTCACGTCCCTGGAAGAAGTCTTAGTGCTTACAGCTGAATTGGAAGTTTGGAGGCAACCAAGTAATTTGTTATAATAAACCAAGCTATAATTGAATGTAATACCTGCTTCCCAGGACAGTATACGTTTTGGGCGGTTAACATTTGTGAAGCAGTTTGAAATGCTACAGCGATAGGTGCTTTGAAAATGCTAAATGTTACTGTTTTCTGTAAAATACATGGCTTCTCACTGGAAGTGCTCATAAATATGTAGCTGTGACTGCTGAGATTTACTTAAGTCTTCATCCTGGGATATATGCTGTGTAAATTCAGTTGGAGATTTTAGTGGTATTTTTCTTAGAAATTAATGAAGCTACAAGTAGCCCTGGTGCTCAGAGAATAGCCGTATTCTAAAAAACTGTTCTACGGCTTTGAAGAAACCAGCCTTACAGAAGTTTCTTCATTCTTACCAGATACTCAGCTGGTAAAGCTGTATGTAATCCATGTTAACTCTTGACTCTAAGGTGACAGAGCTTAGAGCAAATAACCCTTTCCTCTAAGCAATATCCCCTTTTCCTCTGCAGTATAAACCGATCTTGAGAGGAGTAGCAGAACAGTGAATAAAAAGCTTTAATCCACTCACCCAATCCCTAAACGTTTGGAGCTAAAGCTCCAAATTCCATTTTCCTGTTTTGAAATCTTACATAATAAAACCACGAGTTATTTGGATGTAACCTGTCTCTTGCTTCTCTACTGCTGGTCATTGTGAAGTGCTCCTGCAATAGCATATAGCAGTGGATCATGATACAGCTGTGATATCAAAAAAAAAAAAAGAAAAAAGATATTGAAGCAGTTCATGGCATTTTTATATTATTATAATTGCAGATTTCAGACAAGGTGTTGATAGCTTAAATGCTGAAAGAGGTGTGCAGTGTGGGTGGGCCACCCTCTGTGCACCATGGCATAGTCCAGTGTACACAGAAACTGTCTGAGGTCCTATGAAATTGCAGTTGTACCAATACCCAATGGTACTGCTCTCCTGTGGACCATGTGCATTTCG
>JBCJKH010023850.1:8952-25682 GCA_039877255.1 Loriculus beryllinus | reverse complement strand
AAGACAACTTTTTTTGTTTCTTTTCCCAGAATTACATATCTGATTCTTCAGAACATTCATTTTATTACTTACTACTACTTAAACCTGTGCACTGACAGCAACTGGACGGACACGGGCACGATGGACAATCTGTCAGAAGGCCAACAAAGCTCCCTACAGGATGCCTGTGTAACTTATATTTACTGCAAAGTGTATTCTACAGAGGATACACAGGTCTGGAAACATCAAAATGTGGTGTTCAAAGTTACACAGCATAATCTGAGCATGTAACACTGATGAGACCATAAGAAGAGATAACACCAAAGGCGTAAGGACCCACAGACTGAGTCCCTGGGCTGCTGCGGGGTTTGACTCCCATATGGCAAGGGCACTATTCTGTTAGTCATCTTCTCGGGGTAAAGCCTCTTATGGTAAATATCTTAGGTGAGAGTCAGTGCTTCAAGCCATTCTCCAGACTGGCATTTAACAAGCTGTCAGGATGACTTAAAAATAGTACAAGGACTAAAGGAAAAACAACATTCTGATTTGCTTGTTCTGCTTTCCCTGCTGTGATTTTATCAGGAATTGGCCAGCTTAATTTAGCTTTACAAGTTGCCAGAAAATGGCATAATTCCATTTTAATTTTGTTTCCTGGCTGGATTTGCCAAACTAATCCACCACTGACGGTCCATCAATGACTGGCTTCAGCAGTTTGCACCAGACCCTGGAGCAGGAGTCCTGGGCTTTGCTCTCACTCCTGCTGCTGATGGCAATGTAGCCACCACGCAATCCATTTGTCTCCTTGTGTTTCCTAGCACTCATTTGTAAAAGCAAGCTACAATTACTGCCCAGGTTGCACTGAAGGAAAGCTGACACTTTTACAAATGTTTAGAACTAGAACTACTTCATGGCAGTATTATTTTGTGAAGCTGTAAACTTTTATTTTTGGTTTGAAGGAAGTGTGAAATAGAGGAAAACAAAGCATCTGCAACACAAACTGAAGCTGAGATATCTTCAGGCTGCCTCTGATTTTTGCACTGCTTTCAAGACTGAGATCCTTCTCCAGCTGAAGCAAGGGCTGTGTTGTCTATCTGAAACTAATCTAAACAAGGTTAAAATGAAGACTTAACTAGCCCAGACAAAGTAAGAGTGAACATACAGCTCTCCAAAATGCAACGCAGGATTTTCCTTTTTGCGAATGCCTCTCCTTCATTACCTTGCTTAAGCTTTAATATTCAGACACAACAATAATGGGGTATTTAAAAGGATTTAAGATTACTGAAAATAGAGAGGCCAGCTGGAAAATGTCATGGCCTTGGTAAGAAGATCCAGGGCTGGCTGAGAATACCCAAGGGCTTATTAAAAGATAAACCTTCCATATTTAGGATTCAGCCAAAGAAATACAACTGCCATTTGCCATTAGCAAGCAAAAGGCAACTCTTACACCTTCCCCTGAAATACCAAATGATTGGGGTTTATTTACCTCAGGTTCCACTGAAGTCAGTAATCCATCACTCCCAAGCACTCTAACAGCTCCTGCAGTATTTGACAAGATCAGGCAGTGATCAGAAGCAACCTTCTCCAGAGGATGGGGTGGACATGCCTGCAGGACTTTGTTTTAGGATACCAGCTTTCTTACTGGCTGGAGAACCACCAGAGCTTTCAGGGTCACCAACTTTCCAGACTGCCCACACACCTTTCCTTACAAGTAGAGCTTAAACTAGTATCCCAACTCACCTCAGCAGATTTTGACAATAAAGGATTCTGCTTTACATTTCAGTTCTTTTCTAATTCAATATTGAATTAAAATCATTCACATGCACAATGAAACAAAAAACCAAATGAGAATCAACACCCTGGCCAAATATGCACGGCACCAAAGAGTTACAAAAACCTAAGAAACATGGCTTTCTCACCATTTTGGAGTGTTCAGTAGGGCTCAACAGCATCTGGTTTTCCTTAAATTTAAAGGGAGGAGCATATTAATGAAAAATAGGACTTCCAAGACTGTTGATTCTTGCTAATTCACCTTACAAGAAAAGAAATTTCAAAAGATCAATTATTGACATGCAGGATTTTAGGCTGACTAGAAAAGCCAATAAATCAACCTCTCATAGACTGAAAAAAATCTATCCTATGGTATCTCGATATCATCACCTCTTCCTAGTTTTAGAGGAACAGACAGCACTTCTGTAGTTCAGATGAATATATATATGTATGCCAGCATAGAGGTTAAGTTTGAGAGACACATGTATTTGGAAAAGATCGAATATTCATTCTGGTAAAGCAAAATATTTTGGATTTGACTGGGTCAGGCTGCGTATGTGGCAGCATGTGATGTCAGGCTGATCAAGACAGGTATCTGCACAGAGAGAAAGACAGGAGCTGCACTCTCCCCTTCCCTCTCCCCCTTTAAAGACTTCATTGTACTTATATATATTATTTAAAATTTTTATCATTTCCATATATCAAAGGGATATTAAAAAAGAAGGCTTAACATCTTTGTTATCTTTAATATTAGTGTAGGAATACTATTTCTATGAATACAGAAATATAAATATAAATACAGAACTGTTTTCCAAAATCATGCTGGCCTCCCGCATGGCAGTCGAATTGCAAATGAAGTGTAAGCACAGAGCATCCTTTTTCCCTTTCCCATACCTGCAGTCACTGGATGTTGCTGCAATATAGGCATGGAATAAACCTGTAAGAGGCCAATGGTCATCACCTAAGGAAAAATTTAAAATAAAAGTCTGGAATAGAATGCATGCTTACTCCTTAGGCTTAGACTGAAGAGGCAATTGAGGATCCCTTCCTGGCAGTGCTTCTTGAACCTCACTTGAGTTCTCAGGGAGCTGAAAAACCTTCTAGATGGCTAAAGTTATGTGACAGGAATCCCATTCCAGTCACTGTATTGGGAGCCTTATATAGATGTGCTCTGCAATGTGAAATAGTCTAAAATAGTTTTACCTAACCAAAACCCCCTAGGAAGCTGATCAAACTTACCACCTTTGTCTGAAACAAGAAGGTAAAGAGTGAGAGACCTGCTCCTATGAGATAAATAACTTGCATATAGATAAGCAGCATACAATACAAAGATATATTGGATTTCTGCTTCATAGGGATTCTGTCTCTGGCTTTCAGTTTGCCTTTCTGTATTATGCTATTTCAAATCAATATATTCTTCAATGTCTTGAACGTGGCTCCCCCCATCGGATACAGGTGAAAACGATCCCCAAAGAATTTACAAAATACTTTTAGTTAGAAGGTAGAACATAACTCTGCTCTACAATCAGTGTGCAGAAAAACCCCTAACAAAGCCAGTCCCTAGGCAGCTTCTCTCTTCACCTTCCTTTAGGTGTTCTGTGCTTAAAAAAAACCATTTTCAATATTTTCTGAGATCAAATTCTCTTGTTACAATGCTATTTTTACTTTGCTTTTATAAGACTCTGAAGAACATTGCTTGGTCATTATCCAGCACTGTATTTCTTTTCATATATCAAATTCCATCTGTGACTGTTACCCAACTGTGCTAAGACTATTCTTTGGCAAAGCAACCTGGAAATATTGCTTTTTCCCCATTTTCCCTTTTCAGTCCTTCCAGGTCTGTAACTGTCTAAATTTTTCTTCATAAAACCTAAAACTACCCCTGTCCTGGCTTATTTCTTGTACCATCATACAAGTGAAGTTATTAGAAAGCTCCTTCGCAAGCAAAACACCAGTTTGTGAACTTGTGATGCTGAGTTGCTCTGCCACAAACAGAGACTGACCTCACTTCCCAGTGAGCACTTCCTCCACCTCTCATGTTCACACGTGCCTGGCTGCCTATTCAGCTCTTCAGTGCTCCGTGGCTTCCCAGACTCTGACCTCAAATGCTTATATCCCACTTTCAAAGATGGGAACAAAGACATCCACATGAAACCCCCAAAGCTGACCTTGCTGCTCTGCCCCGTTCTTTGAAATATAACCTGCCTCAAATCCCAGCAAGATCCATGGATCCTGCTCATATATGCTCCAGGTAAACTTCTGCTGTCCTTTGCACTCACAGTACTATACCTCAACAGCAAAATTTCATCCATTTTTGTATATTTGAATAAACCCTCCCCAAAACAATCCAAAAGCACATAGCCTTCCTGGAATGCTGACAAAACAAATTCATTTACTCATGAGAGACAGTGCTGCTGCTTTTAAAAAGCACCTCTTGTGTATGTGAAAGAGGAAATTGGGAGAACAGTTTTCTCTCTTCTTGTTATTCTCATATAACTACCTCAAAACAAAGAATTAGAAAGCAAAATTCTCCAAACCCTAAGTATGGACAGGAAATGTGGGCAAGGAAGTTTGGGTTTTTTTTTTAAGTTATAAGAAACTGAACATGCATGTCTTAAATCTGTAAGCGGCTCTGCAAACCACATTTCCTTCTCTTCTGAAAGCAACTGCTCTATGCATTCACAGCTCAGACTAATAAATTCCATAGCAACCCCATGAAGTGCACAAGTAATAGACCTCAGTAAGTCACAATGAGAAATCTGAGAGCCGTGGATAGAAAGAGGTCCCAGAGCTGCTTTCAGATACCTGATTTCCCAGGATACTTATCACCCAGCATTCTCACTGCCTCTATAGATGAGCCAAATTCAGTCTGTGTCTCAGTTGCCTAAGAACCCCATTCTCCTTCACAGCAATACCACTCACTACTCCACTGGAGTCTACAGGCCCCAAAGAGGAAGGGCTTCAGGTCATTTCTGGTTGTCACAGCATCATTAGAGGCAGCTGTGTGGACTGACTCGACCAACCAAGAGACAGGAAAGCACCCATCAGAAAACAAGCCTGAGCATAACTGAAATCTTTCTTCTCAGACCATCATTTAGCCCAGAAGGCCTAGGGGACTTCAGAACAAGTCCTCTGGGCCTTCTGCAGCAACTGATGTGGAAATCCCGCTACTTCTACACAGCCAGAACAGTCAATTGTTTCTTGCCAGGATTAGCAATAGCCATATATATTTGTAAAAATAAACAACTAAAAAAAATAATCAAACTCTGCTTATTGGCATCACTAGCATTTAACATTTTCTTTTACATATGGTGTATATAATTTATATAGTAACAGAAAAATGTGAATCTTGTCATAGTAACAGATACAAGAAAAGTATATTTTTGGTTGCAACAACAACTGAAGTTTTCAATTAAGGATTCTATGAATACTTATTCTCTCTCATCCTCTTGAAACTCCCCACCTAGCTGCAAGAAGGAAAAATTTACTTATATATGCACACTGTCTGGTCCAGCTAAGTCAAAGAAACAGAACATAAACAAAAAACCCCAAACATTTCAGTGCTAAAATTGTTTCTTTGGACACTAAAATAACAGCACTTTAACAGCACTGAGCATTGCCAGGGATAAACCCTGCAGAAGATTGTTGGAGTTACATGAAGAAAAGGCCAGGACTTACTGTCCACTAGGAAAATTGCAACTGCCCAGGTATGTCCATACATCCTCTTCTCATAATGCCAAGGGGCAGAGTGCGAGGGCCATGGCAAGGTTTAGCAGTGGTTTCCATGTGTCTCTGCTGCTGGAAAGATTAGGAACAAACTCCACTGTGGATGCAGGTGGGGAGCTGGGAAGAGAGTGAAAGGACACAGGCAGCCTGGCAGGTGCCTCAGTGCTGGCCAGGGCATCTTCCAGATGGAAGCAGCCACAAGCATACAAATAGCTGTTTAACTAGAACACAAAATCCTGAACAAGAACAACGTAACTCTTCAGATACAAAATACAAATCTTCTGATTTGAAAACAAATCCTGCCTCCCTTCGCACCCACTGTGTCCTTGCAAAAGTGTCCTTCCCGCCAGCTTAGCTTTTCAACCCACCCACTGTGGGTCCCCAGGCTGACACATCTCTCTTGATCTCTACAGACCTTGTGTGTCTGGCAGCAATCTGTTTTCTCTCCCATTGCCACCTGCACCCCACGCTCACCCTCTGTGTTTCAGGAGGGTGAGCACTGTGGTCACTCCGGCCAGGCCACAGCTCTCGAGCCCAAACAGACTACTGATAAAGCAGTCCTTGACATCCCAAATGATTCTCCTGGTCTGAATCAAATGATTCAAAGCAGAGGAACAAGAGCATCACACATGCTGTACAGATCCAACAGCAACAAGCAGCCCACTGATCCCTTGTGTTTCCCCAGATGTCAGCATCAGGTCAGGAAACTGAGCCAGAGTATTGAGGAAGGAGCAGTAATTAAACTGCAGCAGCAGCTCACAGGCAGAAAGACCAGCTCTGTGACAGCACCTGTGCATGGAGATCATCATCCCATCATCAAGTATCCCATCTGAAAAAAACCTCAGAGCTCTGCCCCTACAGAAGAAGGCTCTCATGTGCTTCCTGGGGAGTTCCCTCGCCTTTCCTGCCATTGCTCCCACTCCTGCCCTGGAAGAGTCCAGGCCCATCACCTTCAAGGCAAAGGTGATAGTTCCAATGCCTGAACCACTCCTGGTTTACATGACTTACGTTTTCTTTTTCTCTATTCCTCTGAAAACTGTCAAGATCCTCCTTCATGTGACTGGCAAATGCTCAGGAATACGTACACCTAATATATGAATTATTAGAAACTACCGGTTGATCTGCTGGAAACCACAGTTTTTATTAGCACTGTTCTGAAAAGTGGTTCAGAATTTCAGCTGTAAACTCACTTTTTCCTACATCTTCTGGCATGACTATTTAAAGTATGGGAAAACACAAATACGCAAATGAATATACTTCCCAGGAAAAAAAAAAAAGCTTTTCCTCTTTGAATTTTTCTCTAGCAGCTAGCAGAAATCCAATCCCATTGTGCTTTTATCTGTCATTTCACTGGAAGGTTTTATTAGCTCAATTAGCAGAGCTATCTGTACTGAAATGTCTCTTTCTGTCATTACTTTCCAGCTCTTGAATGTAAAAATCAGTATGCAGAAAGACTTCGAGATGCAATTTATGGCAAGCTTGAGAAGCTTTCAGTCTTTTAACTTTTTACCATACACTAAGCAGTATATATAGCCTCTTACTCCAGTTAACAGGGTTTGGTAACAGACTTCTGCAGGGCTTGACTGTACCAAGGTAGCTGTACTCAATTCACCCTCAGACGCTAAGCCCACGGGGGACAAGTAGGCCAAAGCAAAGTAATCTCAACGAATAAGGCAGCCTTGCAGTGCTTCTATCATTAGTATTCTATTAACACACTCTACCTTTTATTCTGCCTGAAATAATATTGACTTATTCCTTTCCTTAAGGGCAGTTTTAAGATGTGAGAGAACTATTATCTCTGCATTATCTGAAATGGAGAAAATGTTTTCTATCAAGTCTTCACCCCTTGGAGAAAGAAGCACTTCCATGTGTGTATAAGCAGTGCTGTGTCCGGGGGGGATTGTTGCCCCGGTCTCAGCTGGAGACTCAAAGGGAAGTAAACTCCACAGGCTGCCTGCCTGGATGATGCTCACGTTTAGCAACAGCATCAGTCAGGAGCAAGTTCCTGACATCTTCAAAAGCTACATTTTGTCACTGCAAAAACTGAGCACTGAAGACCTTCCTTATATTATCTCTAAACCCAACAGCAAAGTGAGAACTGCCACGTAAGAAAGGACATACATTTATTCTCAGTCTCCCCTTCCTTCCAAGTCCATTCTCTTATAACCTTGTACTCCAATTCAGGACAGGAGGATGTTGAAGGATCTAACCAAATGACTGCCAGTTTTGATGCACCCCTAAAAAGAGAACTCTGCAAGTACTACACCAAGAATGAGCTTCTAGGAGAATGCCAAATGCTGTTTACAGGCTTGTTCAACATGCTGGAAAGTGCCAAACTATTAATAGAGTCAAAAGAGATCAATCAGATGAGCCAAACTGGCCTAATGCTAAATACATAAAATATTTTTGCAGAAAACAATGGAAGAGGGGAAGCATTTAACATCCCAGTTTCATATCATCAGCAGTTGCCAGCATTATAGGATAGTGGTCACCAGGATCTATGAATCTGCCTATCTTTTAGAATAAAGAGGCAGTTCAAATATTATTGGTGGACTGTATATGTAAATACTCATTTTCAATAACAATGCCACAAGAAAGAGGAGGTGGGCTGATGCCAACCTCATGAAGTTTAACCATGCCAAGTGCAGGGTCCTACACCTGGGTCAGAGCAATCCCAGGCACAGCTACAGGTTGGGCAGAGAAGAGATTCAGAGCAGCCCTGCAGAGAAGGACTTGGGGGTGGAGTAATAGTTTTCAGGTTTCTTAATAGTTTATAAACAGGTTTCCAAATGCTATGAGCAAGAGAAATAACTTCACTAGCTGAAGCTGAAACAGGTTTCATTTTTTTCTTTTCAGAATTGTGTCACTTGTACAATTCCAACACAACAGAGTAACGATTCTTGTCTTTTTGCTGGTATGACATCACAAACTTCCACTGCTCAGTCTTCTGGCTTCTCTGAAACTTTTTTTTTAATAAGTCCTTAACAAGGATACCATTCAAAACCATACAGGTCCCAATATATTATACTTTAAAGAAATAACTGTCAATGATCCAAGACTAAAAAAGTCTGTCAATACATGCACTGTACTTAAAACAAGGGAAGTTCATGATAGACTTACACATATTGAAGAGAATCAGCAGGATTTACAGACAGAAGATGAATATTCAAGAAACAGGAAACTGAAACCAGTGCAGAGCCTACTCTCACCCCAGTAGCTACCTTGATGGGTATCAGGTCTGAAGTCGCACATAGGTTACTAATGTCAGATTCAGAAAAGACTGCACACTAACAATGCAAATATGTTAAAATCCTGCAATTAGCTACAACTTCCATCCAGTTCGAAGCCTTTTAAAAAGGTGGTAAAATTTTAGCAATACTCTTCACAATTGCTGTGCTAAAGAAACCTTAAATATTTCTGAAGTAATTATTACAAGTTCCATTATGCTACAGCCAGCAACTACGCCATTGTAACTGTGTGCTACGGGTGTGAAATAAAAATAGATTTTTTCTAGTTATTTGTAAATTTTGAACAATGCATATTGACATACTTGCATATATACCCATAATTCCTTCCATAGTTCAACTAACCCAATAAAACAGAACAAAGTATTTTCATCACTAGAAGTAATATGGCAGCAATTAAAGTGAAGGAAACACTGCCAAGGGAGTTCATCCAGGTTTGAGTCCTCTTACACAGACAAGAAGACCATGTGCTAGAAGCTTTGAATCTAATAGGCAATACATCAAGAAAGTGTACCTACCAATGAACACAAAATTAAGAGAGATTCTTTTATAGGACACATGGACCCTGACGTAAGTAAAACCTAACAGAACCTAATGCTTCATTCATCAAGGCCTGTAAAATAAGCAGTTCAATGAGCTAATGGTCTGAAAGGATATGCCTGAGAGAGAAGCCACCTAAGCTTATATCTGACTAGAAGGCAGCATTTTTACACAACAGCCTTGAAAGAAGCTTACCAGCCTTCATGTAACAGCTGTATTTATATTAAGTACATAGTAAGTAAAAAAAATAAACCAAACCAAACCAAACAGCTTTAAATGTTAACATAAACAGGTCTTAGAACACATGATCTCAACTAAATTTCACCTAAAGCTCAGAGCTGCAAGCTGCAAAGCTGTATGTAAAGTCCTTGAGAAGCTGATTTTAAATTCTTGACAGGATCCTTTATGGATTTTCTTTTAAAAAATAAATACCATAAAGCAGTTTTTGAAGAGCCCAGCAACATACACTGCCTAATAATTAAGGGTGAGATACCTAGGAACACCTAGAAATACCACAGTTCCAATGCACTTTCTATCCATGGCACAAATGAGCCTACTTTTCCCATACAAGACGTTTCACGGTTCTCTTTACCCTTCCTGTCAATGGTTGCTCTCTTCCATCAATTTCATTTAGAATTATACTATAGATCAATGCAGTTCAAGACGAGTGTAGCTCCTGTGAATGGTTGACTGCACATATATTCATTTAATAGAGCTCATACTATGACATGTATTGGCCAGCTGCATTTCCTCTCCACTTCAGCAGTTAATTTCATCAATAACTTATCTCATAGCCTGTTTCCCTTTTATCCAGAAAAAGGGCCTGCCTTCTGCCAAGTCAGCTTTCAATAATAATCACAACAGCAAAACTGAAACAATACAATCCTCTTCCTCAAATACTGCAGCACATTTGACTAAGTAATTTTAATTATTCTATGAGGTCCTGATTTTAAACTCATCTTAAGTAAGCTATAAACATGGGAGATTAAATATGTAATTACAAAACATGCATAAAAGCAACTCTTCACTCCCACCAAGACCTTGGACCTGTAAAAAACTAAACATTCCCTACTGTATATTGCATGGAAGTCAGACACATTTTCTTTACTTTTGGAAGGTATTTGAGTTAGCAGTACATAAAACTTCTAATAATCAAAGTCCTCTGAAAAAAACAGCTATCTGTTTCATTTTGAAATGCTTGGAAGCAGTGTCCTCTTCCTACCATCACAAACCAAAACAAAAAGTAGTAAAAAAAACGGCATTATGTATTTCAACCAAATGCTTTAGGTAAATGTTAAAAGTCATTTACATTTCTAACCTGAATATAGCATGTCGGGGAAAAAACCTATCTATACAGATGTCAGGAAACTGCTTTTCCCTCTGAATTCAGTGATAACTCTTGAATCTGACAATTATTTTACAGCACAATTTTTTTTTCAAGTTCTCTACTGCTTAAAGGAAAAGTCATTAAGTATCTTAGCTATTTACAAAAGCATAGCTATATATATATCTTAGTTACCTGTTTTATATATATATATATATAAAATCAGAATAGTTAGAGTTGGAAAGGACCTTAAGATCATCTAGTTCCAACCACCCTGCCATGGGCAGGGACACCCCACACTAAACCATGTCACCTAAGGCTCTGTCCAACCTGGCCTTGAACACTGCCAGAGATGGAACATTCACAACTTCCTTGGGCAACCCATTCCAGTGCCTCACCACCCATACGGTAAAGAACTTCTTCCTTGTATCCAATCTAAACTTCCCCTGTTTAAGTTTTATCTCACCACAACCCACAGGGAAATCAAGAGACATCACCAACCTGTTCCCCATATAAAAGACAGTAATTCATAAGGCTACATATAAATGGAGAATGAATATCAAACCTTTTACTTTGTACAGTGATGGCACTCAGATGCTTATTTACTGTAACAGTACAGACTCATTCAAGATCAGTGGACAAAGCTGAACATTGTGAAACTCTTGGATTTATTTCTGTCTTTCTGGTGGAAATTTTGGAGTGAACCAGAATTCTGGGGTTGATTTAAAGATATTACACTGGGTTTGAAGAATTCAGTCATTTATCAAAAATAGAGCCAATGTCACATAAGCACATTTAAAATAATTTACAAGTACACAATATTTATTTAGTCTAATCAGCTGAAGACAGGCATAAATCAATTTAGAGAGTACGTCCATACAAGGTGCTGCCCAATAGCAACCAAACTGATTTTTAAAGCTATTTCAGTTTAAATCTGTGAAACTTGTATGCTTAGGGAAGTCCTAGGACTACAATTCCATTTGTTTGTGCTCTAGTAAAAGCTCAACTATGTGAGGCATAAGTAAATTCTTAGAGAGTTTACTCTAAGATTGCTTTTCTGTGGAAAAGCAGCACCTGCAATATAAAAGAATAAAACCATTTTAAGAACCTGATTACCTGAAGTAACTACATAACTTTAAAATACAGAGATACATTGCTACTTGTTAATAGACTTCTTGTTAATGGTTATTTGAGGTACTAATAAACTTCAATTTTTTGAGATTAAAACCCATCTTTTTTAAAACTTATTTTGTGTGTTAATGGAATATTGAACAAAAATAACACTTATTTCAGCAGCTTTTACGGTGTTTTGAAATAGTAATACAAAAGCTCATCTATGAAGGCAATGATTTAGGGCCATGATACACTTGGCCTAGATTTGTCAAAGGTACTGTGCTCAATATAGAGTAAGCAGGAAGACTCCTTACTCAGTGTGTGCTGGACTTCAGGCTTTAATCACAACATACATGCAGGACACATACATGCCAGATGCTTTTGGGAATGATTTACACTTCCATGTGCATCACTGGTTTTGTGTGCTTGTGTACCTCTAGAAATCCTGAAGAAAAAGAAAACCCTCAACAAGAACTTTCAAATTAAACACAGGCTGTACTTGGAAAACACTGGTCGTATTTCAGCCTTAAAAAGTAAGCAAAGAAAAATAAAAGGACACCCCACCAAACCAGAAAGGGAAGCTCCTTAAAGAAATAAAAAAATCAATTATATATATAATGAGCTTTTTCTTAACACTATGGATCATCAGTCCTCCCTGCTTTCTTCTGTCATCATGAAGTCTGCTGGCTTTGTTTTGACAACGAAAAGGTGTGAAAATATGCTCACATTTAAATCACTTCCTTTCCAGGATTAGCCATGTTTCTTGATTAATAGCAATGTTAAAAATTATGATCATTTCCTTGATACAAGAAACCAAACTATCTTATTTGCCCTGTATCCAGAACTTCCTGGACTCCAGAACTTTCCTCACTCCTAGTTCCCATCATGGAAGAAAGATCTGAGAAAGAAGCTTTAAGTCATGAGATGAGATGGAAGAGGGAGGATTCCAAATTCATGGGAAAAAAACCCCTATGGAACAACTTATTCCAACTAGCATTAAAAAATATCAAAGTGAATAACACATCATTATAAAAATACTTCCACACTTCTTCCCTGCACTTTTTCTGCTCTTGCTTTGAGCAATCACTTACAGAAGATCGTTTTCAGCTACACCTATTTAAGCAGCACAAGTGAAATTATTTTTAAAAAGATCTCCATTTTTAGATTTCACAAGTACACTCAAATTCCTTCCACAGAGCCTGAACAGTCAAACCACACATGGTTTGTTACAAATGTCAGTATACACAGTATAGTATATAAGAAGCCAAATCAACACCACACAAGTTCTGAAAAATGTATTTAACTTTCTCTTGGAGAACATTAAAATGAACAGATTTATGCTTCCATTTTTTTTTTGCCAAATATCAGCCAGCTTAAGAAGAGGCTTGCCAGTAAACACTAAAAACAACTTACAGGTATAATTCAAATATGCCATTGCACACACATTTTAATGTTACCTGGTGCTGAAAATGCAAAGGGAAGCAGCTATAATTCAGCTGTATATAGCAGATATGGAGGAACATGCATATTTTACAAGCATATTAAAGGCCAAGCACCCCAGTCTTAAAAAGGTATTCTTTTGTCTGCATAAATGCAGTGTTGCATTCCACACTCTACAGATATATCATCAAAGAACAACTGTAGAGTGTGTGCACCTGAAGTAGCCTAAAAATTAAATTTCATTTACTTTCTATAATATGTAACTGATAAGAATTCATGTCAGTTATTCTCAGAGTTAATGCTAAGCCACCACTATGCGTCTGGGTTCTTCTGAGTCAAATCTAAATAAAATTATGTCTGCCTTCTCTCTCAAGAGCTGTATCCAATGAATTTTTTACAAATGAGAACAACAGCTACAACTAATGCCTTTCAAGCCCCAGCAAAACTGAATTATTAAATCTGTCTGCCTATATCCTATTACAGCCTACTTATGAATACTTGATTTTATTTTGTATAATTGACAACAGTTGTCAGGAAAGGAAGGTTTTAACGGCAATCAAATTAAGATCAACTGGTATAAGTGTCACACTGAAGAGTGTGTGTTAAGCGTTGATGAATTAATTGATGGGTCGCTGAGAAACAGGGCACATGGAACTGTAGTGTCATAAGCAGCTATATATTGTCTAGTAATATTACCAGCCTTCCTGCTTTAGTCAAAAGCATTGAAAGAGATGGGTTACTAGAATATACCCAAAAAAAGAAAAATGGACTTTGACTTTACACACCTAACACCAGATCGTTAACAAACAAGTAATATAAATGATTTAAAAATTAAGTGGCTATGTGCATGAAAATTTTAAACTGATGACAAGATGAATAACAGCACCAAGATAACATATTGGAGTACAGTTTCATTTACCACTATAACAAGAAGCTTTCAGTTATGATAGCTTCCAAGAAGAAAAAACAAAGACACCTGCAACATCCCAAACATTTAAACTACAATGTCATCACATAGGATGCAATCAAAAAATTCAGTGGTATTTATACAAGACTGATTAAATTAGTTTTAAAGCATTAATTTCTCTTAAGACCATGAAAGAATTGTGTGTACTTGAGATATTTGATCTGAATTAAGAAACCGATGAAGCAATTGATTAATTGGAATTTAAGCCATCAGTCACTGGATCCATCAACAGATTCATTTACATTCTAAACAATCAACTGATGGTCTTATAGGATACCATGTATTAATACACAGTCAATATGATACCCCTAAACTCATCACAGCTCCTTATTGACAAGCACACAGATGCTTTTAATCCAAGCCTGATCACACTGCATCTTTTTTGAATTGCTATATTGATTCAGTACGCTTTAGGAATTTTCACCTCTATTTTTGTTAAAAACATTATGGAGTTCTCTTATGTATAGCAAACAATGCTCCGAATTAAAAAAAAAAAAACAACAACCAAGAAACAAACAAAAAACCCTACATTTAGTCACACATTCTCTCAAATTTTAACCTACTTATTTCTTATTTTGAGATATACGAAAGAATACTTAAAAACATTAATTTTTATCTTTTCAATTTAATAGAATTTGATGCACCACACTGCTCCATTATTCTTCTGTTATGTACTAGTAATTTCTTTGGAGAAACCCAGCAATATAGGAAAAAAGATAATGTGAATTATTTGCATCTTCAGTTTAATGATTAAATCAAAAACTCTGCCAAACAGAATGCTGAGAACACTGAAAACATTCTTATGCTTAAGATCAAAAAAAAGGTGAATGAGGCCAGAAACAGCTTCAGAATGATGTGAAAATCAGTACCGCACTTGGCAGATGCCAAGTTTACCATTACATTTCATACCAGAATATTTTTCATTGACACTACTCCCTGTTTGTGCATTTGCTTAGTCTGGTATTCTAGTTGTTTTTAACACTTAGAACAAGAAAAATCTATGGTGATCTGTCCCATCAATGATCCAAACATATCACCTGATTAAAGTCCAAGAACCTTGAGAATATTTTCAGCCTTGTTTACTCATTTGTAAACCAATTTTGCTCACTTATTCAGTCATATTTTCTACATACATTAGCATTAGGAGCATGACACTGTAGATGATACACCTTCCTTCAAATGAATCAAGGATAAAAGTATTTTCCAGAAGAAGGAATTGTAACAGTCAGAGAAAAACCCCTACCCAGTGTAACCTACTACAGCAAGCTAATTTCACTGAAATCACAGGCTGTGATACAAAAGATACTGCACACCTAGACAGGCAGAAGGGATGAAACTGAACCTTCTGCAACTATAGAGGTCTTTCAGCACAGAAGCGGCTCCGCTGCAAACCATTTTAAAGCCCCACTAAAGCAGGAAAATTGTCTAACGCAGATACTATTCCATAAGTGTTATTCCATGAACACCATTCAATTAGATATCATGATCTGAATCATTCTTCTCATCCAAGTTCTGATGGCATTTTCCATTTCTGTCCCTAACACACAGTGCTCATTTGACCCTCGCAGGAAAACATTCCTGTTTGCAATTGTAAAGTTGGTTCTTGTTTAAAATGTATTATGAGAATTATACCAAGTGTAAGCACTGCTTAAAGATTCAGTGGGCTCCTTCTTGCAATGTACAGTCGGATATGCAGTAGTTATATCATAACAAACTGAATCTCAAATCAGGAGTTTTTAACCAGGTTCCCCTTTTTTTTTTGACTTAAATTTCAGTAGAAAAATCAAGATCAATAAGTTTTCTGATCCCAGTACAAAGCACATATTAGCATTGATGCCACAAGCAAAGGTTCGAAACATTCAAAATATTTTAAAACGAATGACTAAACAGGCCCACTGACTTGAAAGCTCTGACAGCACAGCAAAACTCACTCTCCCCATCAACATCCCTAACACATTTATTTCTAAAGCCCAAAAATACAAAAAATACATATGCATATACACCTCAAAGAGGAGACCATGTAGTTAATGTAAGGAACATTTTCTCTCCTGGTGAAAGCAGAGCTCACAAGCAAACTGAGGAGGTTGAGAAAAACATACAGCCAAATATACCAGCATCCATTGACAGCACATTCAGTCCTAAAGATATTAGCAGCAGCAATAGTAATCAACTTGAAGGACATGCCATTAAATTAGGAGGAGCAGGAATCAAAGCCTTAGTATCAAATAAGGCTTAAACACAGAAAAAGTGCAAGTCCAAGGAGCTCACAAAACTGTTGGATTACAATAGGCACGTGAAAAACACGAGGATAAATCCTTGATTAAAAATTTAGCAGCACATTCTCATTTACCAAACAGAAGGCAGGGAAGAAGCATCAGACCCAGCTGCAAAGATTTATCACTGGTCTTCATTACAGCAAAAAGCAGAGGATTTCTATTTTTTTCTAATTTCTTTTTAATTGGCAGACAGAGGAAGGCTGTGTAAAACTACATGGACACCTGCAATCAGAACTGTAACTAAAATAATTAATTATTTCAGCGAAGTTCCCCATGTACCAAAAGCAATGACAGCATGGCAACATGTGCCATAGCACTTGTATGGAGAACCCTGTGCCATCCTCAACTGCCTA
>JBCJKH010023849.1:0-15097 GCA_039877255.1 Loriculus beryllinus | reverse complement strand
CAATGGCTCTTGGTCGTGGAACCCGGGCAACCACTGTGCGGTTTGATCCATCCACAGCCATTGAGCTGATAGTCTGATTGAGGTAGTCACTGTAGTAAACTCTGCTGTTGACCCAGTCAAAGGCTATGCCATCTGGAGTCCCCAGGTCTTCAACACATGCAGTCAAACACACACAAGTTCAGTACAGTTTCCAAAGATATCACAACACTCTGACTTACAATGTGACAACATCAAAGATCTCTCTGAAATGCCATTGGTATGAATATAAATTTGGCCATTTAAAAATCTGAAGAACCAACACTTGTGTATGCAGTAGCATTATGAAGAACTTTTCTACACAAAGACCTCAGTTCTGATTGCTGTTTTCCAAGTAGCAGGAATCATCCCTCACTCTATAATATAAATTTACTATATATAATTTATTATATATAATTATATATATAAGAAGAGTCAAAACGAATATTTCACCAGATACCTTAACTAAATAGTCTACCTTGGCCATTAACATGAAAATACCAGCTAGGCTAGTGCTAGGTGCTGCAGCCCATTTTTCTTCAATATCAAATGACTCTCTATCACATTTCACTGCACTTACCAGACGCAATCACTGTTGGAGGGCTAATTCCTGAGTAAATACTAACATAACTGATTCTTCCTGTCCCAGAAGGATAACTTTGAGTAAAATATATACGGTTGTTTACGCTGTCAAAATCCAGGGCCACTGCAGTTCTTAACACATTGACTGTGCGGAAGGGAGGACTGTGATTTTCAGGATCTAGGTGGATACTTCTGAGGGCATTCTCAAGAGTAAAAATCAGGTAATCATCAGTTGAAATGGAACATCTCTTGCCATCACTGCCTAGTGTTCCAAAAGCACAACCACATTTGGGTGTCCTTATGTCAGGCAGGGCAAAACACAGATGAGAACAGCCTCCGTTGTTGTCCAAACAAGGATTGTTGTTGATATCAAGGGGTTCACGTGACTGGAAGTGACTGTTGTAAATGGTAACATCCCTTAACCAATTAATGTTGTCTCGTATTACTGTTGGCTGATCAGTATTGCCTGGCTCCTTGCTGGCTTGGAAGATTTTTTTCAGGTTTCGATCCACCCAGATCATAGAATTTCCAAAGATAGTGATACCATATGGAGTTGGATAGCGACTGCCATAACGCACAATTTCAACATCACCACCATCAGGCTGAATTCTTGCTATCATGTCTAAGGAATCATCCACCCAGTAAATGTAGTCATTGCTGTGATCTACGGCCAACCCGCGAGGTGTGACAATGCCCTCAGACACAAGAACTGTTCTGTTGGTGCAGTCAAGAAATGCACGTTCAATCTTCGGATTTTGCCCATAATCTGCCCAGAACAGATATCTGTTTTTTGGGTTGACTACTATATGCCTTGGCATATCTATAGTAGTTTTAAGCAGAACACGGCGATAAGTTCTGTTTAAACGCAAAACTTCTATAAAAGTCTCTGTCAGGAATGCATTTGTAAAATAAAGATTTCCTGTATTTAAAGAAGAAAAAACCAAACAAACAAAACCAAAACAAAAACATAAAGTTAGTATGTAGCATTGATACCTGAGGAACATGACCTGATAAAAAATCAAAACCATAAAATGAATATCCATGAACACTGTAGTAGTTGGAAGCATAAGATACCTACCCTTTGAGGAATTAGAAAGAAGACACCCAAACTGATGGGTGCTGCAACAGTCAAGTAATTTCTAAAACCTCACTGATTGCCATGAGGAAAATTAGTGGTGTAAGATTAAAAGTGCATTAACTACAATTGTTCTTTCGGTATCCTTGTTGGTGTTTTTTTAATCTAAGCCTTTGATTTCCCATTCCATACTTTTATCCCTTTACCTTTTAGAACACACAACTGTGAAATCCACATTTTGGCACAGCACTGCATACAGTAACTAAATTAAGAGTATACAGCAGAAGATTATTCTAAATCTCACTGCAATAAGGCTGTCAATCAACAGAAAATTTTTGGAAACATATATGTAATATGCATAGTATAAATTAAAGATATCATTGACAACGGTCAGCTACTTAGAGTTGATGAACACTTTCCGAAGAGTTAATATATGAATTAATCTCTAACATGTTTAAATTGGAAGTGCAAGTGGGGAAATCAAAGTTCAAATACAAATGCTTTCTTTACTTTCCATTACAATTTATAGGATTTGTACACCGCATCCACGTCTGAGGGTAGATGAACACCCCTCATTTCTTATTAACAATGCCATCAGACTACTTTTGTTTGTTCTTCTCTGGGACATGTTTTTCACTGTGGTAGTAAAGTAAACTGGACAACAGCTACTTAGGAACTCACAGACAAGAAGAGAGACCTAAAACAAACAAACTCATTATGAGAGAAAAGTTTCTATACATCTGCTCTGATAAACTTCCGGTTTTATGCATATCTATCTATAAAAGCCATTCACTACTTTCTCTTGTTTTAAAATCTGTCTGTAGACACTTAAGTTAGAATCATAAGACTCACATTCAAAATTGTTCTTTTAGGATCTGTTTATCCAAGTATAAAAGTTTCACAGTCTGTGAAGAATAGCATGCTACTAAATTCATCTATTCTTACCTGCTACCCAATCGATTGCAATGCCACGGATCCCATTTCGTCCTATTCCATTTGTAACAACATTTCTAAAATAAGAACCATCAGGTTTAATTTTCCGTATTGCATTCTGAGAAGAAATTGTGCTACTGAAGTCACACCAGTAAATGAAACCAGAAGGCATGTGAACATCCACATGAAGCGCATTTCGTCCTGAAATATTTTGAAAAACAATAACTAATTACCTTTGATATAAACTAACTTATTTAAAACATGTGCTATGCCAGCAAGAAAGGCCAAGGTGCAGGAATCATAAATTTTTTTCCTACTATAATATTCACATACCTCTTCCTGCCAGTGGTACCATGGCTTCAGAGTGATCAGATGTCTCTAAACTAAATCCTTTAATAGCAGAAAGCATGGAAACAACTACAAATGAGCTGTATGGGGAACAGGTTCTGTTATCAGGATTTAGCTGAAAGCCAGTAGCACATGCACAGGAGAATAATCCACCTGGTACAGGTAGGCAAAGCTGCTGGCAAACTCCAATATTATTACTGCAGCCGTTTGAGGAACCAGCAGAATCTGTGAAAGACACACATGGCAAGACATAAAAATCTGAACTTAATCATCACAAACTCTCATGGATATATATCCAAATTCATATCTTTGCATAATATTAACAACCAGCTGGCAAAAATAAAGAACTTAATCACTATTACATTTTAGAACATACATGTTAGCAAGGGATTTGCTGGTTTCTTGACATCTAAGATAAACTGGACCAAGAAGCAAATAAAAGGGATACATAAATTTTAAGCCAAAGTAACAAAATTTGTCACTCAGTCAATATTGCATTGATAATATTTTAGCAAATTTACATGGGCCTTAACTGGATGGCGGAATATCTCTTTACCAAAACCAGTTAAAATGCTTCTGACACTTTTTCTGAAAGCCCAATCAAATAATTTCTTTTGAAAGAGCATGCATTCTGTCTCTGAGCAAGGTTTTGAGTTTTCACAAGTTGAATATCCTGAAATACCCCTTTATCAAATACTCACTGTCTCTGTAATACACACGCAGGCACTTCAGTCTTGGCACATTATCTCTCAGTACTACTTTGTTTGCTCCAGTGGACTTGTCAACTCTTTCAATAACTTCATAATCTCGATCAGTATAGTACAGAAAGGTATCATACACAGCAATTCCCCATGGATGAGAAAGATGAACCACCAGAGTCACACGATTTGTACCATCCACATTGCCTTTCTCAATCTAAGAAATCAGTTTAAAGCTTAACATTACATTTTTTACAATAAAAGTTCAACGTAACAATACAAAATCGAAATGCAATATATGCTACTAAAATCTTTTCATGCATGAGATTTTTATGTACAAGGTTGGAAGAAAAGTGTCAGCAGGATGCCAACAATTTCTGGTTTCTTAATTCAAATTCATCATACATTTTAAATGGTAATTAGTAACAACACTTATTCAGATTTTGCTCAGTTCTGCAACTCCCAGTTAGATGATAAAGTAACTGAATTATGTATGGGAACCAGAATAACAGATAGATGGACAGGTAAAAAACCAACTATCTACGAAATATCTCCTACCATTCCTGTGCTTGTCACAGCCCAGTACAACTTTTGTTCCTTAATATCAATGGTAATGAACTCTACGTGGTCAAGGTTGCCAGTGAAGAGGGTTTGTATGCCTGATCCATCCATGTTTGCACTGGCAATCTTTGCTGGAACTCCACTGTCAGTTCCCTGGTCTGTCCAGTACAGCTTCCTGTAACATACATTATCACATCTGCTAACAAAGCTGATAAGAGATCAATGGACCACTTCAGCATATGCTTAAATCCATCTCCTTCATCAGTCAAGTACTCAAGCACATCTGAAGAGACATCACTGTGAATCAGGCCACAGTGAAAAAGAGACTTCATTTGAAAAAAGAAAGAAATAAAAAAGATATATCTTGAAAAAGAGAACAATGCCTGTTCAATCATTTTTAGAAACCCATAACCTCTCCCAGTATCATCCCACAGTACCATCAAGTAAACTGAAGTATAGCACTAGGACTATAACAAGAAAGCAGGAGATTAATAATTCTGTTTCCCAGATAGCTGAGAGGTTTCAGTAGTGAGTTAAATTCCAATTTGTAAACAAAACTACAAGTTTGGAAAAATCTATATGAAATAAAATTCCACTATGTGGCTCTGGAGAATATGTGCACTGCTTTGGCCTCAGCTGCTGAAGAACACCTAGGGCACATGGCAACCAGACTCCCAACTAGGGACAAAACATCAGGCTTCAATTCATCTGAAAGCCTGCGAAGTGTTCCTATGGAGCACTATGATCTTTTGGGGAGGAAAAAAGCATCATACTGCAATACTCTGTTGGAAAAATAAACAAATTGCTGACAATTTTGCTGCAATTTGGAGAATGCAGTGTAATCATATTTAGTATTCTGGTCTTTAATATGTGACATTCTTCCCATGTATTGTGTCTTTCTGCTATAGAAAGGCATCAAGATAGACATCACAAGATACTAGAAAGACACACTTCAGAGCTCTCTTTACTCTGGGTTCCCATTTTTCAGAGATTTTTTACACAGCCATAATATTCTGAGATATGTTTGAGTAAAGAAATTGCCATATAGGTATATGGTAAGTGAAGGAGAATTAACATTTATGAAACAATTCATGAAGCCATGAAAGTATTTTCTAGGGCTTAAAAACAATAAATAAATTCTGCATAAGTATAAAAGAGAGAAATAAAAAAAACAACCAAACAACAAAATCAGAAATCCTTCACTATGAGGGTGGTGAGGCACTGGAACAGGCTGCCCAGAGAAATTGTGGATGCCCCATTCCTAGAAATGTCAACGATGCGGCCTTGAGCAACCTGGTCTAGAGGAATGCGTCCCTGCCCATGGCAGGGGTGTTGGAACTAGATGATCTTTAAGGTCCCTTCTAACCCAAATCATTCTGTGATTCTATAAAATTTAGGATGGAAGCTGAAGACCCTAAAATTAAGAAAAAAGCAGAGAATATTCTCATGCAAAACCAACATCAATTTTGGAAATTTACCCTCTTGCTGGATCAACTGTCAAACCAATCGGCGTGCCAGCTCCCAGAGAGGTGCCATCATTGGTAATCAGTGTTTTCCTGTACGTTACCTCACCATGCAGTTTCAGGACCTATGCAAACATTGAACTCATCATAGCATGTAATATAAAACTTATAACACATTTTCAAATTAAAGGAAAAAAGCCTAAGTCTGCAGGTAGTTGAAATTGCAGAATACTCTCTCAAATACTCTGACAAAAAGTTGTTTTGTACTCCAACCATCCCACTGCTCTAACATGCATCTCTTGAAAGAGCCACTTGTGGCAGGAACCTATATTAACAAGTAAGCATTCTTGGTATACAAATACTTAACCTTTCAAATTCCATAATATCTTGACCGTATTACAGGCTGAAACGGTTGATAAAATGACGATTTAGAAAATATTCAATTTTATTTGTTTAAATTAGCTGCCTTGTAATCTAATAGTATGTATTTACATTTTGGGACAAGGAGATCAATGACTGGGCTTATTCACAGTCATTACTGTATTATATATTGCTTACGCTCTATTTCCCTGCACTAAATGGCAATTTTATCCTTCACATACCATCACACTCCTAGTCTCCAGAAAGCTAAATAATACCATATCAAAACATTTGGGAGTGGATCTTGGCTCTTACTGCATTTGATGGCAAAATTCTTTACTATCAGATGGACTGCATTGGGATTATTAATTTGAAGGAAGAACAGTAATAATAATAATAACTCTAGTGATCAGAAAGGTTTAGTGACAAATCCAGAAGCCTAATGATTGAATGGCTTGGGGGAAGGAGGGATATCTAAGGGTATACACCACTTTCAATCTTTTTGACTATGCTCAAATTTAGGTTTATCTCTTCAAGTTTGTAGAGTACTTTTCTACAGTTTGCAAAACAAAGCAAAATTACTGATTTCAACCTGTACACTTAGCTGTGAAAATTCTAAGCTCTTACTTTCCAATTGCCCTTCTTAAATAATTACCTCAAGTGACTGAGTTGCTGGGTTACTGTAATAGAGGTTTGCAGATATCCAGTCCAATGCCAGACCAATGGGAGCACCAATAACAGCTGCTGGAGCAAAAACTGTTCTGTTGGATCCATCTGACCTCACTCTGTGAATTTCACCCTTGGAAAAAAAAAGATACCAAAAGTGAAAAAATGTCAAGAGCAGAAAACACTTATATTCCAACTACATAAGTTTATGACTTGCAAATTCTACAGTATTAGCTACAGTGTGTGATGCTAAAGCATGATATAAACAAGTATGCAAACATGCTGACCATGTCTGGGGAAGATCTGGCTCTGTAGTGCAGGCTCCCAGACAAGGTAGCACCGGGACTCAGCACCCCAGTTCTTTACTGAGGCGACATGTGCAGTAAGTCTGGTCTGCTCTGCTGCTTTGCTGGAAAGACAGAGGGGCACTGATATCTCAAAGCATGATACAGCACACCATTACTGCCTGAACTTTCCATCACTTGAAGACAAGAGGCTGTGCAGCTAACACTTGCCCAGTCCAGGAAGGGAAGAGATGGAAGCAGAGGTAGACCAGTCCCAGGCAGTAAAAAAAAAAATGAAGAACAGGTTGCAGTTGCCATCTCAGAGCAGAAACAAGTTAGAATCAGCTTTAGAGAAAGCACCCAATAATAATTTAGTCCATGCATATTCCTAATTTCTTTGTTACCACAATATCAGTATACTGTCTGAATATGTCAGTATAGAATTGAAAATGGTGCTTCAGAAAGGAACCAACATATCAGATGGTAAAAATATGAACAAGAACTCCAGGCCAAATTAATAGCTGGCTTAAATAGGAAGAAGTTCTAGACATCAGTAGCATACTGCTTGCTGAATCCTAATAATGTAGTGCTATTTACAAATTAACCTGTCCTTGAATCCTTAGGCCTATAAAAAAAAAAGTAGAAAAGTAGAATAACATTTGGTACTATAAAAATCCTACTTTGAGAGCCTGATGGATATTGAATATTTACAACAGTGTCTAGTACGACAGACACTGTAAAGACAGTGAGAAATTCTCCTACCTATTATTGGCATTTATAATTAATAACCTATGGAACATGACAGCTGAAGATAAAAATACTCCAGAAATGGTTTCCAAGTAGATCAGGGAACTCTCATGTTTATCTTTGTTTCCCGAGTTTGCTTCAGACAGGATGAAGAAGTTGATGGATGCTCACCTTGAGCATTAACTGCTGCTTGAACTGTTGCATAGTTTTAGCTGTACTTTCTCTGCCAGTATTGTCAAGGGTAGACAAACCCCAGAAAACACTAACTTGCAATGGATGGAGACAAAAAGGGTACTAAGGAAGAGGCCTTGTGGTAATGGATAAGCGCTACAGTTAATAAAGTAGGCAAATATGTTTCTGATATTAGAAACTAGAGAAAGACCTTTTTTCCAGAAAGTGTGTCAGCTGTGAGCAACAGCAGCCTAAGTCCTGCAGGTCGGGGGTACAGAACAGGGGGACTGCCCATAGCCATGCATCTGTCAGGCTGAAGCTCAAGACCTAACTAAAGTACAGCACTAACCCACACTCAGCCAGCAGAGGCAACAGGCATTTCACTTGCCAGCTCTGTTAATAGATATATCAGCCCATGAGCTCCAGCACAACTGTTCAACCTGTTGTAAATGTCAGCTGTATCTGCTGGCTGACACTGTCAAAAACGTTTTTTCAGACTGCATGGAGGATCAAACAGATTCCTGAGAATTTACCTAGTTCCCTTGACAAAGGTTTGCTTAAATAGGTCTATTTAAATATTTCATGGGAACTAGCCATTCTAATTTCCAAAGAAGAAACAATAAATTATAATTCCTGTATGACTGCCATAGAAAAGGCTTTAGAGTGAGTGGTGCTCCCTCTAAACAAAACCCAGAAACTCAAAAAACAAAACCATAAATCCTGTGTGGGTGAAAAGTAAGAAGTTAGGGAACACAGTTTCTTAGTTAAGCATTAAAATCACTTCGACAAACAATTATGATCAACTATTAAAAATCGGCTCAAACTACTTTTTAGATCTAGAAAACTCATGTGTTACCTCTAAATTATTGTGACTTTGCAATCAATTTATTCTATTTAAAGAAAAAGTTGCCTCTCTACTATGTTACTTTATTAGAGTTCTCAGGCTAGGTGTGTGTATCTTTGTTCTAACATTTAGTGGCACTGTGTCCCATGTACTGCTCACATGGAAAGCTATTCTGGCCATGTTTGCAGAATTATGTCCTAACTCAAGAGAGAGGAAAGAGTAGAGTATAGCAAAGGGAGCTGAGAATATGGTTCTGTCAAGGCTTTCTGATATTTCCTGTTCACATCTCTGGCTGAGTTAGAAATACCATTAATCAAGTATTTCAGCTGACAAAGATAAAAACTAGCTTACAAAAGAGATTAAGCTTCTTTATCTTATCATAGGAGGGAAAACAAAGCAAAAAAAAAATCCCCAATCAAACAACAAACCAAACACCCCATTTCATTCTTTGCAATTATATGCATCAAAATTCTTCACTGCAATCCTAATATATTTCTGTCAAAAACTTTAATTTAAAATAAGGAGTCTTATTTCAGTGCACATTTGAACACAAATACTAACTTACTGGATATTCAACCCAATAAATCATCTGTTCAGAGTCATCAAAGTCAACATCAACACCATTTTGAACTCCTGCTATTGGAACCATTGCATCATTCGTCTTTTCCTCAGGGTTCAGAGAAATTCCATAAATTATATTATCTCTTACAGCAATAAGGAAAGGGTGTTCAACTGTGAAAACACATAACGTAGTTCAGAGTTATTTCTGATCAAGAAAATGGCATTACAATATGCTTCCCCTCTCCCACCCAAAAGTTCCATAATGCTCAGAACGGTTGTATATTGTCAGTGATGTTTCAAAACACTTACCTACAAGTTGTGCCCACACTAGCAGTGTGGTTATCAGTTACTGTAATTGTTTTAACATTTAAAGTTTCAGCACTGTGCAATCACAATGCACAAGCAAGCAAATTCTGAGAAGGAGAATGTAAATAAGGCAGGATCATTCATTGCTGACAAATCTCTGAGAACAGGAATCAGCAGGACAAAGCTCTGAGGCTCTCCAGGACATGCCTGAGATGATGAGGTCTTATGCCTACTGAGCAGGACTCACAAGCAAGGTACAATGTCACAGCAGCAATTGCTGATCTTTATTATACTGTAAGTGTTCAAGGCCAGATTGGATGGGGTTTTGAACAACTTGGTCTGGTGGAAGGTGAAAGAATTCTTTTGTTTTGGTTTGAGGGGGTGGCGGTTATTTATTATTATTTTCTTCACTGGCTGCTTAATACATTTATATAAATTTTGCAGTAAAAATTTTGACAGTAAAAAACACAAGCCAACACATCATTGCACTTCTCAAAAATTATTCTCCATACTTCTCTCTTGCAGCTGGAGCTATTTGTCAAAATTGATATAAACTTAAATATTGTTTGTCTCAGCAGAAAAATCACATTTAGGCCAATAATTGCCTGAAGACATATAGCTAGCTCTGTGAAATTCTTGGACTTCTTCCATTCCCCCTGAAGAATGCAGCATGCCAGTGTTCTTGTATAAAACACTTGCAAAGAACAGCTAAATTCATGTTAAATTTTTCCAATGCATACAAGACATGGGTGACATGGTTTAGTGTGCGGTGTCCCTGCCCATGCAGGGGGGTTGGAACTAAATGATCTTTATGTCCTTTCCAAGCCTAACTATTCTATGATTCTATGACCCTGGAGTCATTATTCCCTTTCTAATTGTACACACTACAACACTACTGAATCCAGCTGAGATATAGATATGTGAATTCTCTAGGCTATACTGTTTGTACTTTACAAGTTTGATAATCTCATTTAAAACAAGCATATTCTACACCAAATTTTTTGCTGATTGCTTCAAGTTTACCACCTATGCAAATCTATACAGTCTGATTACTCTTCATTTGCATTAATGGACAATAGAGCAAATTTGCTGAGATATACAGATCTAAAAAATCTGTGTAGATTTAACAGATAGACATTAATATAACTTCTGCAATCTTTAAACATAATACTTAATATGTTTACATGAAAAATTATGATCCATAGAAAATTAATATGTTGTTATATTAAATATGCAAATTTGCCATATTAATACCATATTTTAACATACACAAAATCTTTGTTTTGTTTCCAAGCCAGCTTGATACATTCACCATCTTTAATGTCAACCTGAAATGCAGCTTAAAGTAAAATACACACAAAGGCAATCTTATCAGCATTCTTATTATGTAAAGCCAGAAATAGTGCAATCCTAGAATCAATGCCTTTCCATCAGCCTAAAGTCAGCAGCATTTAATATGTGAACTAAGTGGGCAGAGACCATCAACATCGTTTTGTAGGGACACTGGGAAACTATATGGATGCAGCTCAGTTTAATCCTGTTTCTGAAAGGTTTTGCTGGCCTTTTAAAGTAAACAATGACAGCAAAGGTAAGGGTAACAGCAAATATTAGAAAAGAAATGGCAAGTGCCTAATCCTTTGCAATCACTAGCAATAATTAAAAGTTTTTACTGTGAAAGAAATCAACGTATGTTTTATAATACTTTCTGCTGTGCCGACCTTCAGCAACTATTTTTTTTTAATTCCCCAAATCTGTAGCTGTTTTTTACATACTGTTTTAAATGTATAAATTCCATCTAAAAAGAAAAATGTAAGCCCAAAGAGTATAAAAGAACTGTGCTTCACGAAAAGATATTTCTATTTCTCTTACACACTTTATAGTCAGCATTTATGCAATTTATAAAAGGGCCACAACTGTACCTAAATAGACACAGGGAACTTTGCAAAATGTGGGAAATAAAGATAAGAATTGTCAATAGCTCGATTCAGCAGCAGAACTGGGTCCAACTCTACACATGCACTGTGCTTCGTCACTGCCATGTTCCGTTTCATTCATATCTCTATAAGCCTGCACATACTAAAAGCAGTGCAGATTTCTAAAGGGAACCCTAATTTTTTAAATACATCAAACGAATTTTCATTTCATTTCAGATTATATAAATGGTAATTCTCTTACTGCTGCTGTGAAAAAATGTGAATGCAATATAGCTCTTTAAAGAACACACTGCTAAGTACCAAACAGGAAAGCAGCATCACATGGCTTTTAAAATCTGGCCAGTTTAAGAAGAAAGAATCTTTTGACTGCAGAGATTTGTTGTGTTAGCTCATCCCAAAGACACTTTCTACTTAAATTTCAGTGATTTGAAGCTTCATTATCAGGGAGGCACCAAAGCATACTTCATATCTGTACCACTGATGAAAAATTAATAATCGAGGCTTTATCTGACAAAACAAATCAGGTCAATTTTCACAAACTGCCTACCAATACTTAGAATTTTTGTGACTTTTAATCAGTTAGCAAAATGATTTTTACAAGTCATTGAGGTCGGTGGACTGTTCAAAGAAGGTTCAGCAGTACTTTTTGATACAAAGTTTTATTTGCAAAAGCTAGCTCTGTTACAGCACCACCACCTGTAGCATCTGCAATTTCAGGCTGTGTTTCTAGATCTCCTGCATTTGACATACTAATTTTTTCCACAACAGAACATGTACCAGGGCTGAAGGAGGGCTACTGACACTATTTATTCTGAAGGACAAAAATGGCATAAGAAACGAGCACAAACTGGGAGAAGACTATATTTGAACAGAAAAGCAGGTTTCCAAATATCAAAACCATGAAGTTCAGTGAGTTTTAGGGGCAAGAAACCCAATTAATCTTAAAATGCAGCTCACCTGGTGAACAACAACATGGTATGGTAGTCAAGGACAAAAAGGAAACAAACTTGAGTGACCAAGAAAAGTCCCTTCTTGTTCTTCTTCCCAACATCCTTAGAATTGCAACTCTTAAAAAGTTTTCTAGGCTGAATATTTATCATGAGAACAACATTCTGCCAGAGTATGTTTTTATTTTTAACTGATACTAAACTCCTTCTAGACATATTCCAACATCAAAACATTCAATGTATTCAAAAATTTTAAACTGTAGCTTCTTTAAAGCACTCTGACATGCTAAAAGAACATCTGAATCTCTGACTGATTTCTTTTGAGAACCTGGCTCCAAACCTTTAGGTAAAGTACATTCCACCCGTCCTACTGCCTGGAATGGCCCCAAACTTTGATTTTATGAGCAACACCCCCCAGATTTGCAGTATGCTTTTTTTGCCTGACAGAGGGATAGATTTGATAGTGTCAGGTCTTTTTTTTCATCTCTCACTATTAGTGCCCTACCTCTCATACAATTCCTGTTATCAGGAGAAAGCATCCATCCTGAAGGGCATGCACAGGAAAAAAAAAGTGGTCCAGATGAAGAAAGCAAGCAGAGGTGGCTACAGGGGGACGCTGCACAAGAATTGATACCTGAAAAGAAAAAAAGAAAGTATTAGCAGTTGTAACAATATGAACGACTAGAAGTAATATACAATCTCATTGCTACTGACAATACTAATCCAGCATTAAACCCAACTATTTCCTTAAAACTGAAAAACTAATTTATTTCCAAGAACCACAAGTAATACAACACACTCATAACAGGATATATTTTTTTCATGTGAAACCAGTACCATTACCACAGTGGTCTCTTCTTTCTTTCTTTCATTTTTACGCATCACATAAAACCTTTCAAACTCCTTTTCAAACTTTTCTTAACTACACCAGGATTTTCAGTCTTTGACCATTATAACCCTTCTAAATGAGGGTTTCAAATTATTTACTGAAGCTTCTTTGAGAAAACTAAAACCATAAAATAGTCACCTGTTCAAAGGTAGTGGAAGTTCAATGCAGAATTTCTTGGATCACTATTAAGGTGGTCACTACTGACTGCTATTATTACTATACAATAAATACACAACCATTTAGATCACTTCCACAAAATTGTGGCTAAAGAGGATTTTTCAGGATGACCCATCCTCATAGGAAAATAAAAATCAGCTCTTGAGTATGTCCTTAACAATTGCAGCAGGGCTCATTCTAAGAAACTTGGAAATTCCAGGAAATGACATAATTGTTCTTAATATAAAAAACTATCAAGGAATGAAATCAAATTAACAAGATGACAATAAAACAATTGCATAAACACAAACTGTAAGAAAGTTATTCAATCTCACCAATATAATAAATTCAAACTCTAGCTGGTGTAAAAGCTAATGGTTTACAAAAAAAGGAGAGTAACAGTTTTAATACAGCATCTAGAATTTCAATCTGCAAGTAATCAGCATGTTCTGTTAATTTGCAAGAGCTTTGTTTTCTCCTTTGTCTGGCCACATAAAGTACAACTGAACATTTCTAAATGAAAAATCATAAAATGTACTAATTTAACATAATGAATTTAAATAAGCAATTTTCTCCACCAGTAGTAGGAAGTTTTTTATACCTTGGGTTGTAACATAAAACCTCTTAAACTAGAACTATGATGTATAAATTAATCTTAATTAACCCTCTGGTTACTGAACAATTTGTAGTGAGAATGTTAAGGGGCTTTAGCTGTGAACATGATTAAGGAAGGTTTGGCTCCAAAACAGACATAGCCGTAAAATTACTAGCACCTTACTCAGACGCAACTGTTCACCTTTCCCAATAAGAAAGCTTTAAAGAAAAAAAGTCAGTCATCATTACATTTATTAATTGGAAACACTCCATACACAAGAAACAGAGCAGAAAATGAAACACAATATTCATGTCAAAATATTCCCCCCTCCACAAGTCATACCATAAAATGACTAAAAAGTCTGATTTAGAAGATAACTCTACATAGCAGAAAGAAAAAAACCCAAATTGGTTTTTAGTGTCTTTCATCTGCAAAAGATCACCTAAATTCAGGATTTAGCAGAAACCCTGAATGCAATGAAGCAATTTATTTATTATTATTATTTCATTAAGTAAAATAAGACAAAAGTGCTTTCAAAGAAGGTTAATGACAGTAGTCTTGTTTAAATGAATAATTTCATTAACATTTGAGGAACTGAGTCTGGTATCAGAGACAAATCTCGACAATGAGAATGTTTTCCAAAAATGCTCCAATTTTCTTACAATAACATTTAAAACAAAGCACAAGCAAATGGTACATATTACTTCCCTACTATTCTTTTTGGCTAGTAATTAGAACTACATGCTACCTAGGTTACTCTCTCTAAACGTGAGGCTGTACACGCTGAAATGACCTTCTGTTGCAAGCCAATAGTATGAATGATTTGCTTGCTTTAACCCAGCCCACTTCTGGACAAGACTGATTCCGGAGAAGCTTATGCATGACACTGCTGCATGGCTTATTTTTGTCATTACTAAAGTTGTTTTGCTGAACCTACCATTAGGCTGCTTTACAGGATGGAC
>JBCJKH010023848.1:0-18486 GCA_039877255.1 Loriculus beryllinus | reverse complement strand
AGATAAAAACTGTCTGAAAAATGCAACAGTGGTTGCTTTTTTTTCATCAGCTGCAAAACAAACAAATAAATAAATTGCTACAACTGAACCATACCATACCAGGTAATAAAGTTACTCGGAAGTGTATGTGGCACAATGATCAAAAGTAACAGGCTTCGACCATTTTTTGTTATGTTTGGTTCACTGTTTGCCTGGCACAGTTGAAGATTTTCAATTATTGTTGAGCAAGTAAGAGTAAGGGTAAAAATGGGAAAAATGCATGTGTTTACTTCTTTACCATCATGTGAAAGATGAAGTTTCCCCAGGAAGTGACCTTAAAATACTGATTTTCAGTTGAATAGTTTGTAATGTCTGCCTTATACACCTTTGGAAACAGATAGTATAACAAACACTGACACCCCCTCTCCATGGTGAGGTGAATATGACCCATCTTTTAATACAGCACTGCTAGCTGGGAAAACATGAGTCCCATTACTCTTCATATGTGCCTAAAACCTGCTTACTTGAAAGGTAACCCTGCCTTTGCCGATTCATCCTGAAAGTGGATAGTCCTAGTGATTCAGCCCAGGGCCACATGCGGAAGGCTTTATCAGTAGGGGTATTCTGTATGGCAGGATGCTCTTAATCCAGGACACGATGACATTAGTAAAATCGAATGTTTGCCAATCTAGTTTATTCTTCTTTTCCTGAATTTGTCTTGACAGGAACAGGATTTTGCTGTGTAATGGTGTTTATTTTGTGATGGAGGAAGGGGATTTTTTTTTAAGACAGAGCAATGTTGGTCATAGGTAATGTGTCTTCATAGATTTAAGTGATTTGGTAAAACTCTGTCATGTAGTCTTGGCCTTAGAGTGACCTCAGAGTGAGTAACTTGTGACCTGTCTGTTCTCATCAACATCAGTACTGCTGCTGTCTAGGACAGCCCAATTAAGATAATTTTATGGTTGCTGTAGGAGGACTTCATATATCTGTAAGGGAGGCCGAGTTGAGCACTCCTGCCTGTTTGTTTTCTATCCACAGAGACCGCATTGCAACAACTGCGGTGCCCCTTTGAAGTGCTTTCCTCCACCATGCAGCACAAACCCATTTTCTGCAGGCTCATCTTCTGCCAGCTCTTCTTTATCTGTGAGTTTGTTCCCTCTAAACTCACGGCTGTTCAGGGACAGATATTACATTATACACTGAATGAGACGGGTAGAGCTGAATGCTGATGGCTCTGTAAGATGATGGTCATAGTGCTGGTATTAAAATGATTACACCATGGAATGAAAAGACTCAAAATCTGTTTCCTGGGAAGCCAGGTCTATTCAGAAGAACAGCTTTAATGACAACTATTCTATAATTCTATGATAATTCTACAATTCTATAATTTCATCAGTGTATTGGCCTTTAAATAAAGATACTGTTTCACAAAACAATTACATTTGGACAGTTTGCAATAGGGCTTTTTTTTCTTTTGGTGGTTGGTTGCTTATTTTGTTTGTTGCATTAATTGTTATACTTTTGAGGACATTTGTGATGACTGCTTTCATCTTGCTTGGTCAAAGCCCTACCATTGCTTGTACCAGGTGTAGTGAGCACATTAAAACTCTGAGAGAGGGCGAACAATTAATTTTACTAAAACAAACTTGACAGGATGGATCTTTAGATTTTAGCTTTTTATCCTGATGATGAGAAAAAACCCCAGCATTAAATATATGAAATTAACATTATTTTTTACTTCAAAGAAAAATCCAGTGTGAGATTTATATTCTGTCTGTGAATGGTTACAATTGAACATTGTCCTTGGGAACATTGGACTGCTCATCCTCTCAGTGAAGCTGAGAGCAATTTCTTGTGTGTGACGGCACTGGGAAGCAAGGCTACTTTTCAGGATAGGTACAATAAAATTCTTTCAGGTAATGCTCTTCATCAAAAAAACATTTGTAAGAAAAAATGCTGAAAAACCGTCCTCCAGTTACACTCTTATTTATGGTTTATTTTCTTTCTCAGTAAGAGTAGTGAGTATACATACACACAAAACATGCTTTGCTCTACCATTAATCTGAAGTGCTAGTTGCAAATGATTTTTTTCTGTCTACTCTTGCACTCTTTAATATGTGTTTTTCAAGTGGTTTTTAAGCAAGTGGTCTTATTTCAATTCCATATCAGCAGAGTCTTCTGAGAAGATGAGATTAAAACGTTGGCTGTCCAATAAAGGAGCCACTGAACACTCTTCTCTCAAAGTGCTTAACAGACACATGTTAAAATGAGGTGACTGAGCCCCAGTCCTGTGTCTTGTAGGTTCACCTTTGGGGAAATGAAGTCCACTATTTTTTTGTTGATTGCAGCACTAGATACTTCCTCTTGCTTCTCTACTGGCCACTTGCGGTGGAAGGCCAAATTTTGCTTTGTCATAGCAAAGCCCAGTTGGACAGTTTTCCCAAGTTCTCCCAAAACAGATTAAAGTGAATGCAGACCAAGACAAAGAGTAATCTATGATGTAAAGTTTATGTACAAGAATATAACATTTATCTGGAGTATTTACAAGGTTAATTAAAGCAATATTTTACAACTCTTTCAGGTTAACCACTAGGTATATTACAGTTAAGCTACGGATGGTTTAATTTGCAAAATAATAAGAATAAAAAAAAGTTGTATTCAGATCAACCAGCTCCAAAACTTGTACATTTTTTCTGAGAGAAGGGCTCAGACTTGTGGAAAATAAAAATGTGAGAATAGTTAATATACTCTTACTGGTGCCTATGTATCACATGCAAGAGTCGTAACGTGACCTTTATAGTGTTAATATAGATGGCAAGCCATTTCACCTCAGTGAAAGAGTCGTACCCATTGTGACAAGCCAGTCACACGTGTGGCTGTCTTTCTCTGCATCTCCTACTTTTGCATAACAAACATGCATGTATACAGAGAAGCAGCAATATAAATGAACCAGCCAGCATTACCAAAAATGAAGAGGGAAAAACCTCAGACCAAAGTCACATTTGCAACCATAAAATAACCCAAGCTTTAAGCAAGATACTTTAATGCTTCCCAAAAATCATCATGATATTTTTTGTTTATTACATTTTAACCTATGTACAGGAGTGGAGGGCTCCCTCCCCCCTCGGAGAGCCATCACCGTGTCTCATGCCCGCGGCATCTCAAGGCTCAGAGGGGCTGAAGCAAGAAGGTGCTGGAGGCCCGGAGAGCTCAGGACAGAGGCAGCTGGTGGAGGCAGCCAGAGTCGAAGCCACTAACACTGCAGTTTGCGGATGCTGCGGGAGAACCGCTTGAAAGCCCGCTGCCCTTTCTGCCACCGTTTCAGAGACGTGATCACCAGTTCCCCAGCTTGCTTCTGCCCCATCACCAAGTAGGGGACGTTGATGTCGTTCATCTCATCGCAGGTACACTGAAGGCCACCTTTGAGCCAGAGCACGATCTTCCTCAGATCCCTTTCCGTCAGCCCATTCAGCTTGTAGATGGTTTTACTCTTTGTTTCAGGGGTGATCTTGGTATCCCCATTGATGTAGGCAATCTCCTTCACTTTTATCTTCAAGGCTAATAGAGCGAGAGGAGGGGGAAGCGGGGAGAGGGAGAGAGATTGAGAGGTTTTTTCCCATTAGTGCACATAAAGAGGACCTGGGGAGGGAGGTGCTCTATTGCTAATTAAACTGTCAGGGCTGACAGAAGAGGCAGCAGGTGGCTCCATTTCTAAAGCCACAAAGGGCATGCAAGTCATTTCAGTTTGAATCAACCTTAGGGCTGAGGGTTTTTTGGAGTTTCTTTTCTCCTCTACCCCCTCCCCCTCTTTTTCCTTCCTTTCTAAATTAATATTTTCTCTGGCTTTTCTCCTGTTTGCAAACAGGGAGAGGGCAGGATCACTACGTTAAGCAGAACTCTGTTTTGGTTTTCTTTTTGCTGGGAGAGGTCAGTCTCCCTGAAACTAGAGTTTGAAAGGGAGGTGGGGAGGCGAGTACCTAGACCTAATCTGAAACCTGATCTCTTCTGCAGCTGAAAACTTCTAAACTTAATTTATTAGGCTGGAGAGGATTTTAGGCAAACCTGTAAGGAAATAATATTTCACATGCATTGTTTTTTTGAAAGAATAGATCCCATGGAGGGCAAATTGGTCCAACAGCTGCATTTGATTTGGTAAAATAACTAGAAGGGGGATACAGGGCTCTGTAAGAATCTGTGGGGCATGTTTAGCTTTAGGAGGATTTATCTGAGTGCAATTTGCCAGGCCAAAGCTATTGGTTGTTTTGGCAGTTATGTCCCACAGTCATGGTTTCAGGTTTGGGGTTGGATTTTGGTTTTTCTTTCTTAAGAAAGACTTGGAATTGATGCAGATATTTATACTACAAACCTGTTTCCAGGTATAAACATTGACATATTATAAAAGGATTCCCCTCCTTATTCCCTTTTTCTCTTGAAATGCTAATGTGTGGATAATGTGCCGTTCAGTTGTCTGTGTTGAAGGGGCTTTCTTGTCCTCTTCTAACCCCAGATATTCCCATTAAGTTTATATCCCCAATTGTCTGTGCATTACCTTCTCTGTCAAATGATATATAGAACTTCATTCTTAATCTGCGGGGAGAGTCTTTCTTGCGATACGTGAGATTGGTCATGCGGCTTTTTCTCATACGTCTAAATGAAGCTTTGCTCTACTTCTCCCCAGGCAATAGTCTGGATGAAAGATCCTTTCTTTTTTTTTTTTTTTCCATTTTACTTTCTACTTGGCTTGCCAGCAACATCCACATAAAAGAGCACTACTTCAAAACAGCAAACAGAAAAGGACTATAAAAGGGACCACTTTCTGCTCCAAGGTGGAATTCTATGTTTCATGACCCAGCGGTCAGACGGGTCCATTTGCAGATAAGACAAAGCCCTACCTTTATCCAGGTACATCTCTCACTCCACTGGGAGTTTTACCTGATCCTCAACTCTCAAGTTTCAACCGAGGGGAGTTCCGCTTCCACTTACCAAAGTCGTTTTTGCAGAGGTTTTCCACGATGTCATTATCGTCTTCATTTCTGTTTTTGCAGGCGTCGCAGACCTTGGGTGCTGGAAGTGCAAGGGACAGTCCCCGTCAAGTCCGGGGAGAAAAGAACAGCAGGTGGCGTTGGGAGCCCTTCGGGAAACACCAGGTTCCCATCCCTCCACACCAGCCCCTGCCTTTTCCCCGCGGCCCGGGAACACTTTGAGGCGCCTTACCTTGCTGCAGCCCCTCTGGCGGGGGAGCGGTGTGCTTTTCAGGTCACACCTCGACCAAAAGTTATTGAGTTTTTGTTTGGTCTGGGGCTTTTTTAATCCGGGGGAAAGAGTAAAGAGAGAGGGGCACACAAAACAGCCCAGCGCCGCGACCTTTGCATACGGGGATTGTCCCTCTGGAAGCCGGGCGGCTAGAGTCCGGCGTCCCGGACCTTTGCTTTGGGCACGGAGACGGGCTGCGGCCGTGGGGTGCGGGCTGATACCAGTTCCCCGACGGTGCCTGAGGTTTTCCCCGTCCCCTCGGGAAAGCTTCCCAGAGGCTGACCTGTGGCTCCCTCCGCGGCGCCCCGTCCCTGAGCACCGGGCATGCTGTAACGGGAAGCAGAAACGGCCTCCGCTCCCCAGGGAAAGCCGGGGGGTGGACGACCCCGCAGCCGGGGCGGCTCATGAGGGCAGAAGCGGCCCCTCTTACCTTCCCTGGTGACGGGGAGGATGTGGTCGCTGCTGGCCAGCGGGATGCAGAGGTCGTTGTCCTTGGGGAAGCGACTGCAGTCCAGCATGTCGGGCCAAGGGAAGCCGAAGGCAGACATCACGGGGGCGCAGCTCTCCTTCACCTCCTCGCAGAGCGAGTGGCAGGGCTGGATGATCTCGTCCAGGTCGTCGATGCAGACGGGGGCAAAGAGGGAGCAGAGGAACTTCCTCGTGTCTGGGTGGCACTGCTTCTGCACCAGCGGGATCCAAGTGGAGGCCTGCTCCAGCACCTCTTGCACCGTCTCATGCCCCAGCAGGTTGGGCAGCCGCATGCTCTGATACTCGATGCCCCGGCACAGCAGCATCGGGGCGGGGATGGGCTTGCAGTTGGAGCGCTTGTAGGAGAAGTCGGGCTCCCCGAAGGGGAAGAGCCCGGCGGCCGAGCCCATGCACTGGGACGCCAGCAGGAGCAGGGCGCAGAGGCGGCGCTGCATTCTGGGGCTCGGAGGACGAGGTGGGGGGCTGGCGAGGGGCTCGAAGGGGCCGGGGTGGCGGGACGCGGAGCGGGCGGCGCGCCGCTGCCCTCAGCCGCAGGCAGCGTCCCCCGCTCGGGCTCCTGCTGGCAGACGGGGACGGAGGGTCTGAGCGAGATGTGGGGGCAAACGGGAGTTTTCTGGATTTTTTTGTATGCAAATGGCAGGGGGAGTGGGGGCTGGGAGGAGCCTGGTGACAGCCATCCAGAAAGGATTGGTCACTACTTTCTCAGTCTGCTTTAGCTCAGGGGGATTGTCTTTTGGCAGGAAATCCTTGCGAGAAACGTTACCGTGCGAGCACGGGGAAGGGGGGAGAGATCCCCGCGAACAAAGAGCCACGAAAGCCGGAGAAGCTCCTGGGGCTAGCAGGGCGAGATGGGCCGCTCCAGACCGGGGTAGCTGGAGGTGAGCTCCGCCGCCAGCACAGCTACTGAGGAGCGGCGAGACCCCCCTCTCCCTGCCGGCCCCCCTTGCCCACGTTCGGTGCTTTCGCTGCCAGCGGATGTGTATGTGGCCGGGCCGGTTCCTCAAGCGGGGGGCAAAGCTGCTGCTCCCGCATCCCCCCGGGAGTGTCTGGCACCTCTGCCCCTCCCCGCGATGCTGGCAGGGCTCGGCCCGGCGCTGGAGCCGCAGGCAGCGGCTGGGGGCTGCCGGTTCTTCTCTGCCCTGTCCAGGCAGGGTCTGCCGTCGGGGCTCCTCCTGCCCCCCAGCCCCTCCTGCCCCTACGAGGAGCGGGGGGCTGCAGTGGACCCCGGCCCCACAGCCCGTGGGTGGCCCCCGACGGCCAAAAGGGGGGTTCTCCGGGCGGGGGGATCCGAGTACTTTTGCAGTATGGTCACCTGGCACGTTTCTCTGGGACTAGAAGTGTGGCCCTGGCTGTGCACAGCACAGGCATGTCCCTTTGCCTTCGATCCTGTCTTCACCTAGAAGCTCCCTTAAAGAATTATGATTGTGTTGATTTACCACAAAAGGGAAGACAACAGACAGGGCACTGGGATCATGACGCAGCTTCAAGTGAGACTTGGATTTCTTGGAATTTTAGTAATATTGTTTATGGGATTATTATTGAAAAGAGTAGGCCTGTGTAGTATCATTTTGTGGTAAGCCACATTCATTAATCAGCTACTGAATATATCTCCTTATAGACATGTTTTATGGGAAGTTAAGCTTAGCTGTGATGACTTCTGTAAACTACATGATTCCTCTATGTCCAGTTTCCAGGCTGGGTTTCCGAGAGATTTGAGTTGCTCCTTGGGGCATATAGGAAACAGATGGGACTTGCAGCATTCCCACTGGGAAAGCACAGGGCTGCCCTGCTGGAGTGCCCTGCTGGAGTGCAATGCTACCCTAGGCAAGTGGCTGTCACACACTGAAGCCAGTGCCAGGTCCTTCAGAGGTATCAAGATCCTTTCCATCAGGACATGCTGGTTGGTGTCATCTCCCTGTAAGGTCAGCTTCTCTCTTCTTGAAGTTGTTTCATACCTGGAAAATAAACATTCTAAATGTCTAATATCACTTGTGGAAGAACATAAAAGTAGTTTATTTCTTACAGCTCCACATATTCTTCCCATTAATTTTCTGCATTCAACTCATTCCTTTGAACCTTTGAATCTGCAAACTCTTGGCCTCAGTTGGCTTCCATGGCTCTGAGCCCTGCTGGTGACTTATGGTGCCCATTTTGAGCTTGTTTTGCCAAGTCCTTAGGATTTCCAGAGGTTGTAAGCTGTTGCCACTTGCAGAAGATGCCCCTTCCAGCTCCCAGTGCTGATCCCACCCACCTCTGTCCTCAAACTCTTCTTCTGTGGAAGAGGACCTAAGAGCATGTATGGTCTTACCCGAATGGCTGGGCTATTCATCAGGTCTTTGTAAAATGGACAGGTTTGTAGCTGGTGTTTCTGCCTCCTTATTTTTCAGTGTTTCTTATTGCTTGGAGTAACTGATGTCCCTTCAGGTGGATCTCAGTATAATCGGAAAACAATGTGCCACTCCATAAAAACTTCTGGTGGTCCCATACCCTGCTTTCTCTAGATCCAGCTGGCTGAGCTGTGTGAAAGCAGACCCAAACCTGCTTAAGTTGGAGATAATAACCATTTATTTTCTGTGGTGGAGGGTGAGACATATCCAGCAGAAATCTGCTCATTTTTTTTTTTCACCAGAACAGCTTGCTTGTTTGTTTCCAGCCCACAGGAAATAAGGAGGAAAAACACACAGTTTTCCCAGGGTTAAGCTTTGATTTGAAACGAGGCTTTATGAGACCTTACTGTTTCCACTTTTAATCACCCTTGGCGAACTCATTTACTATAAATCTGAAACGATCCGAGATCACGTAAACAAAACCAGCCCAAGTCTGCAGACCGGGGCAACCACTGCTGCCCTCGCTCTGATCCCTTGCATGGGAAAGTGCCGGAGCGGGAGGTGGCTGCCATCTGTGCTCCTTGGGTGCAAACCGGGCACGGCGTTCCCAGCCTGCAGCCCTGACAGGCTGGTGCGGGCAGCCTTCGGGTGGCGTTTCGGGCGTCCCCGGGTGCCGTTGCCTTTCCCGGCTTTAGGGGCGCACATCGGGGCCTGAGGGACCCAGTCAGGAGCTGAGACTGGGATGGGGTGAGGGGAGTGTCCCTCTGCACGTGCTCAATAAATAGACGTTGCTTCACGCTTAATTGGGAATGAAACTAATGAGCTCCTTAAGGCCGCCGCAGCTGCTCCAGAGCGGTTTAAACCCATGGGCTCTGCCCGACAGAGGCAGTTGCCCTGAGCCCGCCCCATCCTTTAACCGTGGACTCGGACCCGTGCTTATGAGAGTCCCAGTCTCCCTGGAGCTTGCTGCCATCAGGTAAGGGCACTGTCACCCCAAGAAAAGCTGAGGGGTTGGGGTACCCCCCTCTCCCAACCTGGGGGAGCCAAGTAGGAGGACATGCTTAAAAAACAGTGATGTTTTAAGGTAGGTAGTTTTTTAATGTTTTAAAGGGAGCATAAACTTTTGAGCACCCGTAAATTCATCAGGTGGCCGGGACAGTTAAGCCGCTATAAACCCCTGAAAGTAGCATAAGCGTTTAAGCTACCTTAGATGCTTAAAGCAATATAAGCTGTTAAAACTCCTTTAATCCTTAAGTGCTTCAATCACCTTAAGTCTTAGGAGTTAGGTGAATGAGCTGCTTGGAAAAAAGACCCTAACCCCAGTTCTCTCCCTGGCCCGGCCCCCCTACCTCTCAGTAAATGTTAACTGATGAATGGTGGTGAAAACAAATAACTATGGGGAAAATGACTTGACTCCTGGGTGCTTGAAGGGAGTTAAGAGTAGCACTGCCTTGTCTATACTGTCTGTGTTACAACCACAGTGCTGCTTCTTCCTGCTCTCAAGCCTTGGTGTGAATTTTAACCTTTCTTACCTTTTCCTGGCCAGACCTTGAAGCTGAGAAGCGGGAGAGAGAAAATAAACACTTACCTGTCTGCAAAAGGGTGGGCAAGACTCGCCTCAACTCAGGCAGCAATAAATACCATCACTCTGTTAAACTACCTTGCATGTTTTTCCAAATCCACTGTCTTGAGATCACTTAGTCCCTTACCTGGGTATGTACTGCATGCGGCAGCCTCTTTGCACCGCAGACTTTATGACGCATTCAGGTGCTTTTGCTGATGTGATGCGCTTGGGATGAGAATTGCTATCACTGATGGCTCCCCCAGTCTGAGCCTCTTACTTGCTTGTCACCAACCTAAAGGCAACATCACCTTTTCAGCTGCAGAATCATAGGCTAACTATGGCAGGAACCTCAGAAGACCATTTAGTCCAACCCGTGCTCCAAGTTCAGTTTGTCTAGGTGGTTTGCAGCCTTACCCAGCTGAGCCCTTGCTTGGTAACACCTGTCACCTGGGAGGCTTGCTTCAAGCTTCTGTTTCAACCTCCCTCCCTTCCCCTTCCTGGATAAAACTGAGCATTCAGTCCCTGAGCAGCTCACAGGTTGTTTTTCCACTGTGGAAGATGGCAAGACCAGGCTGTGTTATCAGCCACACTGAGAGCAGTGATTTGCAGAAGGAGGCACGCACACGTGGAGGGCAGCCAAACCTTACCCGACACAAAGGACCCAGCTTTCCCAAGCAGCTGGGTGCTGCTTTCACCCTCAAAGGAGGTCCAGCCCCACTGGGCACTCACTGGTGCATGTAGCCAGGCCAGGCAGATTAGGGAGATACTGGCCTTAGAGGCTCTCTGAGCATGAATTTGGGGTTGAGGGATTACTCTCTGGTTAGTAACAGTGCAAAGGAATGGAAAAGCTGTGGCTTTTTAGCTTGTTCTTTTCATCCCATAAAATGGCAGTGGTGAAGACAAAACTGGCTTTCTCCACATAATGAAAAAAAAATCTGATGAGACTGTCTGCTTACCTTTAAAAACAGGCTCCAGCATCACACTACCAAAATAGTATATGAGTCTCACAATTACATTCAATAGGAAAAAAGTAGGATTGCACAGGTTTTGAGGGGAGGCAGCTCAGCAACAGATCCCTCCTGACTCTGTTTTGGTGGCTGATAAGGTGGAATTTAACATTTTCCAGATCCAGGACTGGGCAGCGGTCTTGTTTTCTGTTACCACAACATTTAAAAGCTCCTTTGTCAAAAACTGCCCGTGCTGCAGATATATCTTCCTCCTCCCCCCGTTGTGAAAGGAACCCTAAAAAAGTCCTTTATCCTTCCCTCTCCGTTTGCAATGTTCACTGTGAATGCAGCAGTGAGCGGCTCATGCTCGAAGGGCGCTGAGCGAGTGCCTGAGCAAACCAGGGTGCTGGTCTGGGGGTAGGGAGAAATTCCTATTTGGACTCTGGGAAGAAGATCCTCTTGGTGGCGCTTGTGCACACCATGTCGTGTCTTAATTTGCCCAGTGACAGCGGGTATTGCTCTTCCAGCGCTCTGTATTTCTGCTTGCTGCCGTCCTGCTCCAGAAACGATGTGCTCTGGGACCAAAACTCTAGATCATCTTTAATCAGGGTTTCGTGTCAGATCAAACCAGGTCTGATTGCTTTCACATGGAGACAAAAGCAAGTCACAAGGAGTTTTCTAGTTGCTTTTCTGTTTCATTTTTATTTTAGTGGCCGTTCCCTCAATAAGTTCCCTGCATCTAGTAGCTTAAAATTTTCAGGCAAGTTTTTCTAATTTGGAACTTTTTCCATAGGAACGTTATTAAATATTATTGCAAGCCTCTGTTTTTCAAAGTTGCATTGTACTTTGTTTATATTAAATGGTAAATATAGGTGCTTGGTTGCTGTATCATACACACACAAACATATATATGTATATAAATTAGATTTGTGTGCTAGTGCTTTAGCAAGTTATGATTCTTCAAATTTATCTGACATGCATCTATATCTGCCTACAGTTTTTGTCATAGTGAGCATTTTTGTTCATGCAGAGTGTCTGTTTGCGATTACTGCCCCCTTTATTATGTATCTAATGTAAGTACTGGATGACAAAGATAGCAGAGACCATGCCCTCGAGGACTACAATTGCATGGTACCTGGTGTTTCTAGTGTATTTTATTTAAAAAGCTATCATGTAACAAATCTTCTTCCTCCCCCCTTTTTTCTCTGTTATTTGCAGCCTGTTAATAGCACCTTGAACAGAGAGCAGGGCCTTGCTATGTGAGCCATACAGAAAGACAGAGTGTTTGTGTCAAAATGCTTGGGCTCTGGCTAGGGCACAGATGCTGCAGAAGTGGAAAAAAGAACAGCTGCCTCTGGGCAGGGTGGCATGGGGCAGAAATACTACCATCATTGGCCACAGCAACAGTTTGCTGTGTTGTTGCTGGTCATGAAGGGTCCAGCTCCAAATTTTTCTCTTCAAATTAGGACTTGGGTGAGTTTTGACCATTTGCATTCAAGGTTGCTGTAGTACTTCCCCTGTTGAACGACCAAAGCTGTGGACATCACTAAGCTTTGGCATAGGTCTACATGCTGTGGAGTCATACAGTTCTGTAGATGCTTTTGTAGTGCTTAACAGAGGAAATGACTGTAAATGAGTGAGAGAGGCAAGCACAGAAAGTAGTTTTCAGAGCTAATTGCTTCTTCTAGGGAAATGGTCAGATTTGCAGGTAGAGAGCAATTCTAATAGCTCCAAGGCTCAGGCACCTGTTATTTGCTGAGAAATTATTTTTAAATAATAATTTGTAGTAAAACTTCTTCAAAAAACAAAATCAAGGGAACTTCTTGCCCAAGGCTACACTGCTTCAAATATTATTAAGCCTGACTTAAAGCAGTGAAACAATCTGCTCTGATGACAGATTGAGCTAATCAACAAATTAGTCTCTATGCTGGATTTGGTTCAATTACAAAGTGATTTAAATAATCAAACTAGTGGGCACATAATCAAGAATTAAAATATAAAGTTGCTATTTCCAGATATATAAAAAATAATCCAGATGTGTGAAGAAGCTGACCCAGAAGCAGTTTGGGCGACATGGCTCATGATGGTATTACATCTTCAGCTTTCACAAAGGTCAGAAATGACTGGAAAAGGCAGCAGCAATGTTTACTTAACATGCATTCAACAAAGAATATATTCAAGCTTTTGGTCCTTATCCCCAATTTCTTCTTTCCTCTACAATTCTGCTTTCAAACTAGAAATTTATAGTTCTACCTTCATGAACCTGACACAGAAAAGTAAAACTGAAGAGGCTCATTTAAAGAAACCAAACCCATTAATGTACATTTTAAACATGGTCGTCTTCTCCATCTGTATGTTTACTTTCTCAGTATGTGCAAATACTTACACGTAACATAGGCTGAGGTAAGTTTAAGAATCACCCAGTACACTTATTTATTATTTTGGGGTTTTTTACATATTTTAATTATTGATTTGTTTCTATTAATTCCAATATTCTCAGTTCTCCTTTGTCAGTGTGAATGATCCATTTCAGCCTCCATTTACACAAATGTACATTTCCTCACAACATTTTTCCAACCCCAGCTTGGTTTTGTCAAGTTCCAATCGTACCTACTAATGCTCAGTCTAGTAGCTAACATTTCTATTCTGCAAGCCTGTTGGGTCAGAGCTGTAGCTAGCTGTAATGACTCTGGCCAAATAGTATGTGAGCCGAATGGTGAAGCATTGTGGCTGGAAAGGTATGTGGGTAAGGCAGGCTAACAGCATGCTGAGGAAGGGTGCAATTCCTTGCCATGCATCAGCTAGACTTCTTTGTTTGCAAAAAGTGAGATGCTGTCCCACCCCAAAGTTCGTCATGGCATTGCAGCAGTAGAAATTTTGCTCCTGAACAAAGGGGTGCTTCAGTGTGAGTTAGCAGGGCTCTTCACACATGGCATTTGTACTGTAGCGAGGGAGACGTGATGTAAATGTCAGGAAAAAGAATCGTTGTGTTTTTCTCCTACCTTATAATCTTAATTTCCTTCTTGAGAGATTGCATTGTGCTACAGCAGGAGCTTTGCTGGGCAGAATGCTTGCTTGCCACTTTTATTATGCACCTTTATTCGCATATTCTTGCACTGTTTGTATGTGATATGAAAATGCTGTGGGCTGGAATTGACAGTGAATTAAACGTAGCCAACAGATCTGACATTGGGATCCAAGTCAGTGCTTGGTCTCCTGGTCTGGTTGAAACTGTTAGTTTTAAGGGATGACAGTGTCTTGCAACCCATGTTCCCAACTGATATGTAGTTGGCTTGATTGACCCCCTGCAGGGAAAGCTTAAATTCATGTCTGGAAAAAAAGGTGAGAATGTAATTCTCTGGTTTACTTGTGTAACATTCTACCCTCCCCGTAAGGTTTCAGGGTGAACAAGGTCTGTTTAGTCCCTGTAAGTAAAGCTGTGGCAGAAAGTGTGTTAAGGTCAACTTAGAATTAATATTTACATCTGTGAATAAATGGTGAAATTATATTGTTTTGAGTAGTTCTATAAACACTGAATGTAAAGGTGCCCTGGTTTACAGACATGTATCCTTTGCTACTTAATAATGTGTAGAGTTAAACATTTGGATCTTGAGAGTGTTCACATTGTAAAAGACAAACAAAGCTGAAACTGAGTTCTGTTATCTTCATCTAGATTGGCAAAAACTGTGTTGAAAATGATGCTTGAAATATCAGAATGAAGCCTTAAGAATGGTAATACTAGGTCAGATCAGTTTCACTTCAGCCTGGTATTCTGTCACCTCTCTCCTGCTCTTTTTTTCCTTTCTTTCCCTAAGGATTATAGGCCTCTGTGAATACTGGGATTTCATCTGGTGATGTGTTGCAGTCAGCTCAGGTATGCCATGAATTAGATTGGATATAAGGAAGAAATTCTTTGCTGTTAGGGTGGTGAGGCACTGGAATGGGTTGCCCAAGGAAGTTCTGAGTGCTCAATCACTGGCAGTGTTTAAGGCCAGGTTGGACAAAGCCTTGGATAGCATGGTTTAGTGTGAGGTGTCCCTGCTTATAGCAGGAGGGTTGGAACTAGATGATCTTAAGGTCCTTTCCAAACTTAACTATTTTATGATTCTATGATTCTATGAGCAGTTAATTCTCGGGTAGGATCATTAGCCAGTTTGAGAGTTAGAGCATTTTATGGGGCCAAGTTGTGCAAACAATTGCCATTCCCTCATCCCAGCCTCAAGTGTTTGTACATGCTGAGACCCTACGTATACAGTTTTCTGACAGAAGTCACTCACTGGTTGGGATAGACCCAAATCTACAGAGAGCCATAGTGGGGCATCAGCCTTCCCCACCCCCGGGAAAAGGACGAGCACGATGACCCCGGGGTAGTGCAGGTGTCCTGCACCATCATCTTGCAGGCTCTCCAAGTGCACATCCTGTCCTAATTGTTTCCAGTGCAGGGTCAATGACCTTGCCTTGTTGTTCCCCCATCTGATCAACTATCTTAACAGGGACGTTTCTCTTCTGCTTAGTTCAAAAGGGATATTGACGGTTCCCTGGGAACCTTTGTCCCTTTTCCAGCAGATCTCTCCTGCTGAATCCTCAGTAGCTTGCCTCCTTCTGCGCTTTAGGATTACTCCCTCTGCTTTCTGTCACTGGCGATTTGCAGTGCAGTTAACCTCCCCTTTTTACTACAGCAATACCATCTTCTAGCTGTGGCTACTAAAATCTAGAGTGCCATGGTCAAGACGTTAAAAATGAGGAGGGAAGCCTTATGGGAGTTCAGGCCCTGGTGCGGTGTGGTATCAGTTAGCGTCAGCCTTGGCTGTTATGCTTGCACCAAGTGAGCTTTGGTACTGAAGATGATCTGGTTGCAGTTTGCCTGAGATGTAATTAGCCTGCTAAGTGATCAGAAAGACAGAAGGAGTGTGTGACATCTGTGTATCTGGGTCTGTGATTGCAGTTTCTGCATGAAGACTTGCCAGCCTCTGCCCAGATCTGGGGATTAAGGCATAGCTCTACACAGGGGACAAGGAAGAGTCTAATTCACACAGAAAATCACTTTTGTTCTTTGGCCATATGCTGGTCTCCATATCGATGGTGTAATTGTACTTGGTTATTTTAATATTCTTCTTACTCATGCTTTGGGTGGGACCGGCAAGACTAAAAGGAATCTGTAGGTCTTCTGACTGCAAAGGGAAAATAATCGGGCTTTACAAAGTAATCTCTTTGGATCTATTCATCTATGCTTTTGAACTGTTTTGACAACAATTTTCCCCCCTTTGCTATCTGCCAGAGTTCCAGATGCAACTAAACTCACTCCTGCTTGCTAAAAACCAGAGCAGCTCTGCAGCACATATTTCATTAAGGGGAAGGCAGGGAATAGGTTAAAATGAAAAAAAAAAAAAAAAAAAGTAGAAATAAATATGTATTATGGTGTTCAAAGCATTCTTTTTTCCCCTGAAGTATTTCTTAGACCAATTATGTGAGAAATTCATTATATGTGAAGATTTTGGAATAGCAATGTGAATTAGCTGTTTGCAGACCTGCTCCCCTCTGTAAATGGGAGCATGCCATATGACAGTGGGCCAGATTTTACTGTTCTAGGCATCACTGATATAGCTGTTTATTCTCTGAGCCTGGAAGAGATCCAGCAGGATTTAGTTTTATGAGGTTTAATGTAAAGGTGTTGTATTTCATGAGATGAAATCATAACACAGTGGGTTTGCAAGAATTCTGAAAGATTATTTTCTCAGAGTGTTGGCAGGGACGATTCTCCTGTGAATTACGTGTCTAAAAGAGAAATATAGATCTTCTTTCATTGAGCTGAAATGATAACTAATCCTTAATCCTTCCTAGATGGCCTGTGTCATTAATGCTGGCTGTGCACTTAGAATGTGTGCAGGTAACAGCTTTAATTCTGTAATGCTATGCAATGCACAGCTGTGCCTATAGCCATGAGAGCTGGCCATACACTTGAAATGTCTGCTACTATTGTGGGGATATGTTTCTGAATTTGGGTTTTGTTTTTCTTCATCACCTCTTGATTTTGTGAAGAAGAGAAAAAAGCATCTGGCATCTCCAGCTTATTTAGATATGTAGAAGACCTATTAGTATTTTTAAATGTATTTGCATTATGTCCATGAATACTTATTTTGTGCTTGAGCAGAAAATTTTCCTTTGGCTGTTTGATTGTTGAGAATGATGACTATTGAGCAGTTTCTTGAGGTTTTCCTTCATATGTTGCCTAATACATTAAGCAAATGAGATTGCACTGATTTAATGGTGTCAGTTCGCAGCTACTTTTCTATCCTTTTCAGCAATGTATGCATATGCCTCCTCTTGAACTTTTTTCATTCTGGGAAAGCAGAGGGGTGGCTCTATGAAAGAGGAAAAGGGCTGGGAGAAACCTGCCTTCTATTCTCAACTTTGCTTAATTCAGTGTGATTTTGAACAAGTTGTTGCAGCTCTCTGTATATGTTTTCTTTTCTAGTCAAGTGACATTATAAGAGTCAATTCACTAATACTCCCTATGGCACACCAAGGCCTCAGCACTGAGCTCTGGAACTTAGCTTATCATTTAGCCTAGCACATGGGGATGCACAGCCCTGTTACCAGTCTAAGGAAGGCTTGGATTTGACTGTACAAGTGTTTATACATAAAGCAAAATCCCTTCATTGTGCCCTTTTAGGACAACATGTCTTCTGCCTAAGGGGAAAGTTGGCACCTTGCTGCTTGTGATTCATTATTTTTAAACAAACTCAGATTTTTGCATAGGAAGAACATGTTTCATAAGGAAGGGAAAAATTCTAACAAACAACTCTACACAGCTCTATTTTTAAGAATATTTTAGAAGCATTTACACCATAATACATGTTTGAACCAGGGTCACTCACTGGTAACATCATGCTGTTGGTATTGCACATGGTGAGAAGAGACTATCTGTTACTTCCTTGACACTCATCAGTTACTTAACAATTCTGTTCATGCTTGAATTGCAGGTGATAAAAATGTGTGTCTGTGTGCTACATTTTGGCTTAAATTTACTTAAATAGAAAGAAGGCCTGACTACTTTTGTTGGCTTTAACAAGGTACAGCTTTTTCTCATCTGTGGGGAGCAAATCAGGATTGTCTTTTGAAAGTTATTCCCTTCCCTAAATTGGCAGTTTGTTGTGAGTGATGCCATTCAGTATTTACAAACATATTCCTTTGGAGAAGGGGACCTTATGCCTTACAGTCCTCACATGGTAGCTGGGAGCTTAAGCACGAAACATCTTCAAGTTGTTAAGCAGTATTGAAAATATAAGTCTGGATATCCCAAACTGTGGCTTACTACATATTGATTTCAACACAGTGTGTTCTTAATTATTGGGTGTCCTTTGCAAGTTGTTAGTCCCACAGATGAAGTGACAAGAAGAGAGGTGATGGGCTTGACTACACAGAGATGTATTTCCTGCATTAGATTTTATTTCTCTCATATTCTGGTGAAGAACCACTGCACAGAAACACTTGTGGAAATGTCACAAACTAGTATGAATTCAATAATGTTTTTAACTGTGACCTACTGATTAAGAAGAAAAAGGTGAGGCTTTCAGACAGCTTTGTGTTCACAGGCCCCATAGGAGGCTTCGACCACCCTAGTTACCTGCTGAAGGGACAACACAGCAGGACACAAGCAATGCAGGAGGTTTCTGGAGTTCATTGATGATAATATTGAGATGCAGGTGATTGAAGTGCCAATGAGGGGAGATACTCTGCTGGATCTCATATTTGTAAAGAAGGAAGAGCTGACTGGGAAGATGAAAATGAAAATGAACATGAGCCAGCTTCAGTGTGTGCTTGCAGCCCAGAAAGCCAGCCGTATGCTGGGCTGCATCAAAAGGAGCGTGACCAGCAGGTCAAAGGAGGTGATCCTGCCCCTCTACTCTGCTCTTGTGAGACC